>CAUYQV010152441.1:0-21820 GCA_963574575.1 Galagoides demidoff
AATGTCTTAACACAACAATTATGAGAAAGACATGATGGCTATGTTAGCCAGTTGGATGAGAGTTTTCCAAACTGCATATGGAAGCAACACACTGTATCCTATGATAGAATTAATGTGCACAATTATGATCTAATAAAAAAAGGTAATTAAAACAAACAAAAAAAATATATCAGAATCAGACCTTCTGTCATTATTGCCATTTCCACCACCAGCCACTGCCAGGAGCACTGCAGTGGCCTCCTAACCAGTGTTCCTAGTTCTGCCTGCTCTCTCCAGCCTCCTTACAAACACAGCAGCCAGGGTGGTCTCACTTATGCTTGAAGTCAGGGCACGTCACTCCTATGCTCAAAGTCTTCCAGTGGCTTCCCTCATTCTTAGAGTAAGTGCCAAAGTCCTTGTCTTCAAGAGGCCTACATGCTGTCACCCCCTCTTCCTCTCTGGCCACCACCTCCTACCACCAGCTGTCACCCCACTCTCTCTGCTCCAGCCACTCTGGCTTCCTGCACTCCCAGTACACACCCAAGCACCAAGGCCTGTGCACTTGGTCCTCCCTCTTCCTGGTATGGTCTCCTCCTGCCAAATATCCACCAGGTCACCTCCCTCATTTCCTTCTGGCCTTCACTAAAAAGTCCTCTTCTTGGTGGGGCCATCCCTGTCACTTGGATATAAAATTCCAAACCTCCCTATCTTCAATTTCCTTACATGTTTTTTCTCTTTAGCAACCATCACTATCTAACATACTACACATTTTACTTGTTATTCCTTATCTTACGTGTGAACTCCATAAGGACATGATTTTTTGTCTTGTTCACAGCTTTATCCCAAGTACCTCACACAGTGCTTGAGCCATGGTAGTAACTCAATACATAATTGTGGAATGATAAATGATGATGAAGTCATTTCTTAAACATTTCTGAAATAATTTTGAACTTCACCTTAATGGACTGAAACTTTGATTGTGGGGGGATTTTTTTTTTTTAAACTCAAAAGGCCAAGAGCTTTTGATTTTGGACTTTAATTCCTCTGAACTTTAGAGATTTTACTGGCAAGGGGATTTAAATTATAGACTTTATTTTTTGTCTATGAAATTTAGAATGGAGGCTCGGCGCCTGTGGCTCAATCGGCTAAGGCGCCAGCCACATACACCTAAGGTGGCGGGTTCGAATCCCCAGCCTGGGCCTGCCAAACAACAATGATGCCTGCAACCCAAAAATGGCCGGGCATTGTGGCGGGCGCCTGTGGTCCCAGCTACTAGGGAAGCTGAGGCAGGAGACTCGCTTGAGCCCAGGAGTTGGAGGTTGCTATGAGCTGTGATGCCATGACACTCTACCCAGGGGGATAGCTTGAGGCTCCGTCTCAAAAAAAAAAAAGAAATTTAGAATGGAAAAGGATTTATAGCAAGTTTAAGGCATTACCATATTGTTGGCATGTTATTAATATTTGCCTTAAGGTTTTCATTTTTATCTCACTGCTAAATCTCTTATGAACCTATCAGACAATGTGGCATGATTAGGGATGAATTTTCAGCAGCCTCAGTAATTAAATTAACTCATCATCTTTGAACTTAGCCTTAAAGCTCATTGTTCACTCATTCAGTAAAACATTGTTCATGCTTAGGTGTGTTATGCTTACTCACTTAAACCAGAGGTTGGTTGCAAATAGGAAAGTTGAGAGCTATTTCCCTTTCTCTTTTTTTGGCTTGCATATTGCTTAAAATAAAATAAAAATTGATTTCTAGTTTTGTTAAGATGTAGTGACACTAAGGTACTACATTTCTTCTGCCTCCTTTTGTAGGGGCAGACAGTCTCCACATGACCACAGCCCAGCTCCAGGCATTCAATCATGCTGCTTGTAGATGTAAGCAGTGGCCCCTGATCTGGGCCTTTATCCTTCAAGGGCCCCATCTGGTCTTCTTCTGGTTGTGCTTCTTCTCATGGATTAAGGACTCTCAGAGCCAAGGCCATATGCCCACAATGAGCTTGCACTGACCTCCTCTTAAATCCTGACAACCCTCCAGGTGCCTGAGATCCTGGAATTCCCTGTCCAATTGGTCCACATTGGAATAATAAAGGACCTGTGTAATCCCTTGCTTGAGTAGGTCTTCCCAAGGGCCGAAAGAGCAGCACTAGCACAGAAGGCAGGGATGGTAGAGGGTGGAGCTGGAAAATGTAGGGCCAGAAAGTTCACATCTGTGCTTGGCCTCCCAAAGACATCCACATCCTAGCCCCCATAACCTATGAATATGTTACTTTCCATGGTAGAGACTTCACAGATGTGATTAAGTCAAGGATCTTAGGATGGAGAGATTATCCTGGATTATCTGAACCAGTTCAGTGTAGTTCTAAGAATTTTTCTGAAAAGAGCAGGAGGCTTAGGGTCAGAAGCAGGAGATGTAAGATAGAAGCAAGAAGCTAGAGTGATAAGAGCAAGGGGTGATGAGCCAAGTTATGTAGGCAGTTTGTAGAGGCCAAGAAAGTCAAAGAAATAGATTCTCCCCTCAGTGCCTCCAGAAGCAATGCAGCCCTGCTGAGTCTTTGATTTTAGACTCTGACCTTCAGAATTACATGATAATTAATTTGCATGATTTTAGGTCACTAAGTTCATATTACTTTGTTACAGCAGCTATAGGAAACTAATATAGCCTGATCGCATAGGATTCCTGTGGGAGGAGCCAGGGCCGGGAAGGAAGAGAAGGTGAGGGGCTGCAGGCTCCTATCTGTATGCTTGCCTCAGACACCTTCAAACATTAATTTATAACAGTGCAGGCTAAAAAGGTCCTTCTTAATGAAAAACTTAAGGCAACATCTGTACATGCATTCTGATTTTTAAGTATTAGGTCTGTGTAGTTGACCAACATTTCTAGGTATTGTTAGTATCAAGGCATTTAAGTAATCCACCCACTTATATATTAGTTATAAAATCATTCAGGAATGTGCTACAAAGAATAATTAATTAAATCACGATAAACCAGATGTAATAAAAAACAACATTTTGTTGAGGCTTCATTGCATGCATCTTTTTGAAAAGCTTCAGATTAAATTTCTCTGTATCAAATTTCACAAATAATTACATGTGTTTTCTGTTCCCAGGAAATAGCCACCATAATATACTAAAGTTTGAAAGTTGAGGAAATTAAAAACAGAAAAGACCCCAGTTCATCAGCCTGGGCAACATATTATTTCTCCAAAAGAGAGGAGTGAATTCCATGTTGTGGTCTTTCCAACTCAACCTCCCACATCCCCTTCATTTCATATACATAAGTTTTCCCCATTAGAAATGCGATTGCTTCAGTGGTTCAGATATACAGAAAAAAGACTCTTTTCTCTACCAAAGAGCAGTGCTAGAAATGAGAGTTTCAGAAACAGATAGAACAAATACCTAATAAGAAGACAGTTTCCCATTGTTTCTGTTTTATCTTAAAGGGATTCTGTTAAATGATGATTTGGCTGTACATATACTCACCAGAGTCCCTTTGTTCACATAAAGATCAAGGCAAAAATAAACAAGAAGCAAAATCATATAAAAGAAAGTGGACTTATGAATCTGATTTTTTTCCGGTCCAATGATTTAAGTTGTTACTTTGCTTGAACCATTTCCGGAAGCAGCCAAGGGTGGCAAGATGGGCTGTCAAACTCACCTCAACTCAGTGGACCACACTACGCAATGAATTCTCTTCTGGAAGAGGCCAACCCACCGCTGCTGCTGAGACTCAGACTCCACCCAAAGGTTTGACTTTGTCAAAGACTTGAGATAGTCATGAAAATTCTGAAAAGTCAAACATGCTTTGTTTATTTGTTTGTTTTGAGGGAAAAGATCTGGAGAAATAAGATCCATGGGTCAGCCTCTAAAGAGACCCAAGAGTAATACGGAGAAGATAAAATAAATAGGGAATAAGGGAAAGGAGACCTTCTAGGGACAGTCCTCTGACCAAAGAAGAAGAAAGAAGAAAGAAAAAATTCTCATAAGCAATGTAAAGAACATCTGGCAGAAATTGACCCGAAAAATGTAATTCAGATGGGTGTTCCCTGAAGTCTGAAAAGAAACCAAAACCTTACTATAAACATACCAGTTAAAGTTTTAGAAGAAGAGTGAATGAGATTGCATTTCATGTGCTTTGCGATCAAATTCTTGAGCTTTTCCTAAATTCATCATAGGAAAGGGTAATCAATAGCACTCTTGACACAGCTTAACAAAGAGCTTGTTGTCTTTGGGCTCTCTGAAATTTGTTCTCTCTGAAGTGTGGGCCATCTCCAATCTCCTCAGAGTCTCCCAGCCCCTGTCCTCTTTTGGAGAGGATGGAAAGCATATCAGTACACTCTCTTAGTAGGCACTATTTTTAAATAGAAAAATCTGGAAAAAACATAAAACAATACAGAAGTTTTTCCCAATTGGCCTTGATGCAGCTGACTTGGCTCCTAACACCCCTTCCTCCCCCTCATCAAAATTCTATGAGATTAGAATTCATCAGCTTCCAAAGGGGCCTAGTACAATGCATGCTGGACCCCAACGCGGTCCCCCCAACAGGGCTGTAACCATCTGCAGGCACTTACTTCAGCTGTGTGCCAGGGAAGATGTTCCCAAACAGAGATATTTTAATCCTCTGGAATTCAGATTTTAAACAAAAAATATTTGCAATTTAAATTTGACTAACCCTTGCAGATATGTGGGCCTGCACCAATCAGATTTATATTATGACAAAGGCTAAGGTCATTCTCTTTCTTAATATGCTAGAGAAATCTAGAATTGTATCTAATTCTTTCAGTCTGGTAGTATTAAATGCATCTCTCATGCCAAGGCCATAATATGCCAACGAGGGGCTAACCTGTTCCAAGGCCATATGCCAATGAGGGGCTAACCTATTTAGAGCGTGGCCCTGCCAGAAGGAAGTGTCCAGAAGAAAGCCATCCTGTTGGACCTTCAAGTAGAACCCATGGATTAATCAGTTCTCACACCATAAGTGAGAGAGAGTCCAAAAGTCCAAAATGAGAAGGACACGAGCTCAGCACAGTCTCTCATCTTCCATTTAAGTCTACGCTGCACTTCTCTCCAGTTATTTCCACAATACCCTTCTCACTTTTCTGCTACTTTATTTTACTCCAGTTAATTGCTCTTTTTCATTATCCCTTTCCTCTGCTGTGGATTCCTATTTTCAAGCCAGTAAAATAATCTTTCTTTCCTCCCTCCAGCTCCCCTTGGCCTCTCCTTCAAAGGGAAGACTTAGTCACTCTATACCACATTCCAAACCAAAATAAAGCAAGCAATCTCCAAGGCCCTAGAATGGGATTCCTAATGTCTTTCCTCCCAAGGTCTGAGGTCACTAGAAGAAGGTTCCTGAGGGCAGGGAAACTTCCAGGGCTCTCCCATCAGCTTCACAGAAGTATTTCCCAAAGAGTGGATGGCAAATCGCTAGTGTTACTCCAGACTCAAGGCAATGCGTAGTTATGGTGGATTATGGCTGTGGATTATTTTAAGGTGGATTAGAAAAAAATACCTGGCATATCCAATTTCACAGCTACTCATTAACTATTACTGCTGCTTAGGGCAAATATAAGTTAAAATATACAAAGGGAGTTGTTTAAAGAAAGAGATTAAGTAAAAAAAAAATAGCATAGTAGATTGTGATATGGTAAAAATCATAGAGATGGGGCATGAATGACTAATGCTTGGGAAATGCTGTTTGATGGAAATGACTTGGAACTGGGAAGAGTGGGACATGATGTCAGCTGCTGGCCCAATGTACTGCCTGCCTCCTCCTTAGCGACGTCCTGAGCTGGGGGTAGAGGGTGGGAAAGCAGCTGTTACCCTATGATTCACCACACTAGGATTCACAATTTCACACCAGGGACCAAAAATACGTAGAAATGTTTCTGAATACATAAATCAAATTCATATTATGTTATAACCAAGGATGTCGTTGCCATTAAATTCACAATTAGGAGCACTCCAGTCCAAATCCTTTCAGTTTAGAGGCTACAGCTGACAGACATCACATGATTTGGCCCAATATCAACCCAGGGAATAATGGCAGAACTAGAACTTAAACCCCAGACTTTATTCATTCTAAATCTTTCTATTACATTATTGCTGCTAGATAAGTCTTTCTGATATCCCAACAGTCTTATCTATTTCCAATTATGCCTAGGGAGATTTAAGAGAGAGGTAGGAGATAAAATCAGGTAGCATAGGATAGGGAAAATTGTGCCAGGACTTATAGGCTGGGTTCAGGACTTTCAGGAGGTTCAGCCCAAAGGTAGAACTGATAGCTAGAGAATTAGCAGTGAATAAAAGGGATAAAAAAAACTTTGGCCATCATGGAGGTATACATTTTAATTGGAGCACAAAATCTATAGTCTGAAATTGCAAATCACCTATGTCTAAATGCCAAGTAAGTAGCAGATCAGGATCATGATACATGCCCTGGGAATGATCTCCGTGGTTTATCTGGCCAGCTGTGGTCTGGTGGCCGCTTTCAGCATTTCCCACACTTCCGCTATATCCCAACAATCAAAGGCCCCCAGCAGAACAGCTGCACTTTTCTTATCCAATTTTTTAATTCCTCTTCTCTCCCTAACTAGAAGAGAAGAAGGAGAGCAGATAAAGGGAGGAAATAACTGGCCAGAAAGAGAGTGGTAAGGTAGGAATGGAAACACCGATTCTCCTACAATGTATTTTAAATCCTGAGCTGTGCCAGGCTAAGCACATTACCTTTGCTAACGGTTTATTATTATGACATCATCAAATTGACAACATAACTGCATAGTAATAGTGACTAGCCAGTACTGAGAGTTTGCTATGTGCCAGGAAGTGGTCTAGACACTCTAAGCAACTTGATGTCATTATTCCTTACCACAACTCTACAACACAAGTGCTGTTATTTTTCATTTCTACTGCTCAGAGAGGTAAAGTCATTTGCTCCACATCCCACAGCGAGTAAATGAGTCCAGACACAGATGTCAGAACATTGGACTCCATAGTCTCGGCCCTTCATTGGGTTCAAGAACCCACCCCCACACCCACCCCGGTACCACATAGGAGGCACCAGCCATCCAGGGCTGTCCAGCCTATGCACCGTCCAACCATTATTTCCCACCTTGGAAATGTTCTTCTCAAAAATAGACCCTATTGATGACCTTGTCCCTTTCATCATTTCACTGTATTTTTTTCTAACCTCTCTGCTCCAAGGCTATCACCCCTGATTACTGGGGAAATCGATAACTCAGGTGGTTTTTGCTGGGTTTTCATGACCATTATGGTCTCTCTCTCTTTCCCAGCACCTCTCAGCCTTTTCATTCTCTCTTCATTATTTAAGTCAGCAGGGAGCTATTTTTCAAAACATCCAATTAGTAAGTGCACAGAAGAAACTGGGTTCGTAATTAATTAGTGATTCTGGGACATAACAAAGCAAAAGCAAAGCCAAGGCTATGGAAAGCATCAGAAGCTGAAACTGCATGTACACATTTAAGACCCCATTCCAGGAAGGACAAAGAATTCAATAATCTGCTTAGTAGTGCAAATCCCTAAAGCACCTCCACATGTCTTGGGGTCAAACAGACATCAATCACTGCATGACAATCCCAAGAGGAACATCTTTCCCTTCCAGGATAAATGACTGCCTCTGATTCATTGGTGAACTGATTCTTCCCCCTGTTGTTCTTACAAGGGATAGCTGGCCCCTCCTCTCAAAATTGTTATTAGACAAGTTTAATTGTTCTTGTCTCTTTGGAAACAGTCTTTCTTGCAAGATGGCCCTGACCCCTGGGATTTCTTGCTCTTCCAAGAATAGAAATCAAGTTAGAATACCAGGATTTGAGAGATCAAGCTAGGCTATCTATGGGGAAAAAAGGAAAATAGTTGGGGAATGCAAAGGTTCTCAGATACTAAAAAGTTGCTTAAGTTGAGCTACTGATGACTTCCCCCAATTAAGCAGCATTCCCTGACTACCCAGGATTCCCAGTTACCCAACATTCCCTGGTTACCTAGCATTCCCCAGCTATCCAGCATTCCCCAGTTACTAAGGAAACATTAGACAGAAATAGTCTGAGAGAGAGTAATCTCTTTAGCAGAATCCTACTAATGGAGTTGGAAGTTTTCATCTCTTTAGAGGAGTGGTATTGCTCAAGAGACACTGCAGTATTAACATTACAGCACAGACCCTGGAGCCAAACTTCCTGGGGTGAGTCTTCAGGACACAATTTCCCATTTAAGTGACTTTGAATAAACCTCTGTGCCTCTTTTTCTCATCTGTTATTGTAATAATTAAATAAGTTGATATATGTAAAGTGTGACTCCAGAATGTACTTAGAATCTGTATTTGCTGCTTTTATATTTCGGAGGAAGTCACTAATCTAATAAAGCTAGAAATTACTAAATTTTGAATTCCTATAACATCAAACTGTTACTAATTATGGTTCTGGTCATCTGCCATATGTTTCCCAGAAATACAAATGTTCTGTGGAAAAATAAATGGCTAATAAGGGTGGGAAAAACATATAGCAAATGTCCTTGTTTTTCTTGGCTGTTAACTTTAATATAATGAAATATTCAATGAAAACTCGGATCCTGCAACTGCAACTTCTTACCACTTAAGGAAGATACTCTTGAACTACTGAAAGTTAGAGATAATATGTTCAAATAGCATTGTCAAGTACTTTATGCTGAATGTCTTCACATTTTAAATTTTGAAAAAAAATGTTACTCATGTCCCAGGTGTTTTCCCCAGTAGAAATTACACTGGTAGATGCTAAATTAACTCCATGTGATTCTCATTTTCAGAAATACAATTTCAGACTGTTCAAGAGTTTCAGTGTATCCCCTTGAGTTGCATAAAAGAAAACCATTTTGGTTTTAAATATAGTTTTGTTTTTGTGGGATTTTTCTTATACTAGAAACACATTTCTCTCAAATAACATTACCACTTAACACACTAATTGTTTTGGATTTCTTTGAGGTCCCCTTATTTTAGTTAAGTGAACTTTAATTAAGTGAATTTTGGCAACTATCTAGTGAAAGAAAATTAAATTATTGATCAAATGATCTCCATTTCTAAAGGTCATGCCAGCACTAGGAAGCCAGGGTTATATTTTATTTTAGTAGATTTTATACTAAAGAGCACATACTTTGTAAATAAATGAGTCTGATAGTCTCATTCATTCCTATCATCTGTTAAAGGTAAGGCATGATAATTCTATAAATAATAAAAAAGTGATCAAGATCTGATCCAAGCTACTTAGGAGTCATTTACTAAAGGAACACACCAACATTTTTATCATTCTGAAGAAGATAAATAGCCTCAACCCCTTCCCCCTCAGTTATAAAAGTTACCTAATCACCTAACTAGTTATTGGTCAAAGTCCTTCCCTGGTTCTGACACCATGAAGGCCATCATGACCTTAGGCTGAAGAAAAAACAGCTGGGGAAAGTAGCAAATACTGAGCTCTTCAGCTAGAGCAGCAGTTCTCAACCTGTGGGTTGCGACCCACAGGAACTGTATTAAAGAGTCACAGCATTAGGAAGGTTGAGAACCACTGAGCTAGAGATTAGAGAACTGGATGATGTCTATCTAAGGATAGTAACTTTTGGGAAGGGTATAAGAACTCTGTGAGACCCTCTCATAAGTCAGGCCTTGAGAATGATCTCCCTGTCTTCCTAGGATGCTGAATCTTGGTAATAAAGGACAACTTTAAGACACATGAGTGTTTGCCTCATGCTTCAGGTTCTGGCACCCTGGTTAGAATTCCTCCAAAATCTGAGACTCTTGGCATATGCTATGGCCTGCATGTTTATATCCCCCCACCTGACAAATTCTTTGTTGAAGGCTTAACCTTCAAGATGATGACATTAGGATGTGGGGTTGTTAGAGGTAATTAAGTCATGAAGCTAGATTTGGTGCTTTTATAAAAGAGACCCCAAAGAGATCATTTGCTCCTTCCACCATGAGAACGTAGTGAGAAGGAACCATCTATGCCCTCTTCAGAAACTGAACCTGTCACAGTTCACAAGTCCTTAATCTTGGACTTCCCAGCCTCTAGAACTGTAAGAAATAAATTTATGTTGCTTGTAAGCCCCCAAGGTTATGGTATTTTGTTATAGCAGCATAAATCAACTCAGATAGCATGTATTGAAGTAATCACTTTGATTCATGCAAACTGAAAGTCAGAAACAAAGAAGTTCCTAAAGATCAAAATAGAATTATCAGGCCTCCCATTGACATAAGGAACTATTAATACTTATATCAAACCCTTTGACTTTTGCAAGCAAGACCCGAAGGTGATCCACACAGGTTCCCTGGTTTCATTCTATCAATGTCACTAATACTTTATAGGTAGAGATGCATATGTTGCCATCAGGAAGTTTTCAAGCAGGTCTTCTGAACAGACAAGCATGAATGAAAGCTTCAAACAAGATTCCAGGTTACGTATTATTTTCTGAGTTGTAAGTCACTGATAATTTTAAGAAACAACATCAAATACCAGCTTTTGGGAATGTGGTAAAGACACTCTTCTCCTTAAATATGTACGTTGGTCACAAGATGTGAACTTTTCTAGTGATTCTAAATGTGCAAAATCTGTAAGGTAAGTAAGTGCACAGTAAGGTATACTAAGGTCTTTTGTAAGAAGAAATAAACTTTGAAATGCTCTCCCTCTCAAATCCTTCTCCATTAGTGTCAACCTCAGTCATTTCTATTTGTCTTCACATTGCTCCCCTTCTCCTCTTCTCACCACTGCAGAAAGAGGTGCAGGGATGACAGTGGTATCACTACCATGTTTCCCCCAAAATAAGACACTGTCTTATATTTATTTTTTCTCAAGAAGACACACTAGGGCTTATTTTCAGGGGATGTCTGCTGAAATGCATGGTCTTTTCATAAGACCCATCACTAGGTCTTATTACTGGGGTAGGGCTTATATTTAACAAATACATAGAAATCCTGCTAGGGCTTATTTTTGGGGTAGATCTTATTTTCGGGGAAACACAGTAGTTCCTCAGAAACAAGAACAAACTGATACAAAGCCCACTTCCTTCCCTTCTTTTCCTCTATTGGAATGTTTCCTAAGTCTTTGACCATGAATTGAGTTTTATGAAGAACACCTGTCTTGACCTTTGTCTCAGGACTGCTAGAAGCATACGAGGGCTGTCCAAAAAGTATCCAGCCATCACGAATACTATTTTTACTATTACTTGGCTGAATACTTTCAGCACAGCCCTCATATACCTTTATTTAACTAAACTGAAGCATAGCCATATTTAGATGTCATGGAATATATATTTGAAATCAATCTTTAAATTCCATCTAAAGACCACCCACACTGCTTACTCATAAACAAAACCTTACCATAAACCTCCATATTTGCTTATCAGTGTACTATCTGTGTGTTCCACTTGAGTTTCAGATCCATGGGCACAGAGATTTTATCTTGTGTTTATTGACTGAGTGAATGAATACCTTCTCTCACACAGCAGTCATGACACAATTGCAGACTCCTTTTATTTTTATACTACTAACAGGAGACAATAGGATTTACTCCTTGTTATAAACTACTGATGTTCATTCATTTGTTCTTTCTCTACAAAGTGTTTCATGATCTGGCTCCTTCTGCCTATCTAGTGTCCCCTCATGTCCCTTGCTGTCCAGCCACACTGGCCTTGGCTCACTTCCTAGTAAGCTCCATGCTCCCTTCTAACTTGGGACTTCTGCCCTGGGCATTTTCTGCCCATCCCTAACACCCTTGGATGTTTTCAGGGAAGCCTTCCTGATCTCCATCAAGACCAGGTATAATATCTGCATTCTAAAGTCTCATAGTTCCGTGTCATTTTCTTTTATTCCTCATCATGAATCTTAACCACATCTGCTAAATGTATCTGTATAATTATCTGATTAATGTATCCCCCAGCCCCACCCACCCAGGTACAGGCAGAAACCAGGCTTCTTGACTCAACTATTGTCCCTGTCAGGTAGCACTGTGCCTGTAACATAGCAAGTGCTCAATAAATGCTTCTTAAATGAATAAATGAGTTATGTTCTAGGAACATAATCAGCTACCAAATATGTAAGTCCATGTTACATCTTATCATTCACCCCTAGGTAGAAGGTACTTAATCAACACTTTTTGGTTCATTGAAATCATCACTGATCTCTAGCAAACTACATTTTCTAAGGTCTACATGACACAAAAAGAACTTATTGCAAAACTGCTGGGAAATAAACTGCTCTCTTTCTATTCTTTTTCTACATATTAATACAATACAAAAACAATCTGTTTTTGTTTTTCACTGAATTTATTAGCTCTTTTGGAATTAAGAACATGATGGGGTAGAAGACAGCTGGCAGGGAATCAAATCAGTATTTGTTTCTGTGGCTACATTTGAAAACATCTGGAAGCATACTTTAATTATCCTCTGAATATGTGGAGTCTTATGTTCTCAGCCTCTGAGATAATCTCTTCCCATATTGTTCCTAAATGAAAGGTATTCTGTTGACAATATGGGTGTTTTTTTGGACATAGAGGAACTTATGGGTCATTGAAAATAGAGTCGTAAGCTCCCAGACTAAGGGGACTACAACAGCATTCTTTTTTTTTTTTTTTAAAGAGGAAGAGTAAAGAAATCTTTAGTTTCAAAAACTACAGAAAAAAATGTAATTCCACATAACGTAACTGAGAAGCTAGTCAAATAGGAAACTTTGAGGAGAGTATAGATTTGTTGGGTCTAGACAAAACAATACTGGTTTCAAGGGTCTAAAGATAGAAAACCAAACAACAGGAAATCAGTTATAATTGTAAACCTAGAGTCTCTTCTCATACTTAACTTTAAAGCAACTTCTTTATATATTCTTGCTATCTGTTATTTGGATCTCTGACACTAGGCAATTTTTACTGGACTGTCCGGAATTCTTAAACAAAATTTCAAAAGGCCCAGGACATTTGGGTGGTATTTGCAGTCTGGTCAAGTTTTGGGAAAACCCCTGTTAGGAAGTTTGGCCTCCAGTAGTGAGGTCCTTCAGGCGCTGCTTTGCCCACTACTCTCTCCAGACAAGAGTATCATGCCAGGACTGGCTTCTGCACTGCCCCAAGAGATTTTCATCAATGTCGTATCCAAATCCTCCTTCTTGGGATCTGGCAGATGCTATAAGTCTGCAGTATTAACTCCTGTGGTATATTTTTGCTCTATGTAAACCAGAGATCAAGTACAGCTGATTTAGAACTCCTCTAGAACAGCAGTCCCCAGTGCCCAGGCCACAGGCCAGGCCTGCCAGCAGACGCAACTGGTCCACAAAGCAGGAGGTGAGAGGCAGGAGAGTGAGCAGAGCTTCGTCCATATTTATAGCCACTCCCATTGCGGGCATCACCCCCTGAGCTCCACCTCCTGTCACATCAGCAGTGACATCAGATTCTCATAGGAGCATGAACCCTACTGTAAACTGCTCATGTGACAGCTCTAGGTTGTGTGCTCCTTATGAGAATCTAATGCTTGATGATCTGAGGTGGAGCTGAGGGGTGATGCTAGCTCTGGGGATGCTGGGAAGTGCTACAAATGCAGATTATCATTAGCAGAGAGGTTTGACTACACAGAGATCATGATACATCAATTGCTTGCAGACTCATCCCAAAATTATGCTTCCCACCCCCCAACTGTGGAAAAACTGTCTTCCTTGAAACTCGTCGTTGGAGCTAAAAAATGTTGGAGACCACTACTCTAGAAGGGAACTTACACCAAGAGAAGAGACCTACACAGACAAGAGAAAGACCTCGATGCTTTGCAGGGGCGGGGTGGGGGGTGGAAGGTGGGGGGAGGGGACAGGGGGAGCAGAAATTACCAGGAAACAGTAACATCATATTGATTCTCTGCCCCTCCAGGTCAAGAGGAAGGGTTTCTATGTTAAATCATACTCATGGCTTACTGTCTTTAGGCAAAAATATGCATTTTCCTATTGTGCTTTAGTTTGATATCAGAAAGATTCAAGGAACTGAAACAGTGGCAACTGCCATGTCTAGGGTGGTGATAGTCTTAAGTAGTTCAATCAAATTATCACAAAAAGAAAGAGCTTCCCAGTCGTTCTGACCATTACCAATTTAAATGCACAATTCTATCTTGGCCACAGGAGAAATGCAAAAGTGTTAAGATTTAGCCCTCAAAGTCATGAAAGGAAAAAAAAATAAATTTTGCTTAATATGTCTTCAAATATTTTATTACTGTTCTATAGATCTCATTAAAAGCACCGGCTTACCATATTTGGAATAAAAATTTCTCACTTTCACTTTCTTCCTACATCCAGAGGAGCTGGGTTGCTCATCTGCTACTTAATTAGACCACAGAGACTTGGGGCGGGGGGGAAGGACATAGAATGAAAAAGAGTCAAGTGCACTTAAGTTTGATTTTGTATCAACTGATCTCCTTTCCCTGTGATATGAGCAAAATACAAAAGAAGGTTTTATTCTTGGCTCCATTCCCCCCCACCCCCATTTGTTCCTTACACAAAACTGTTTGGCCAAACATTAGATTAACATTCAAGGTCAGAGAACCTGCCACCGTAAAGAAACCTGTGGCGTTCCAGGTCCTTAAGTGCAGTCTTTTGACTGAATGCAAATTTTATATAATAAATTCTTTTATTAAAAATGGTACAGAAGAGAAAGATGAAGCCCTTCTTGTTTCCCTTAGTGCTTGGAAAAGAACAATCTTGAAATCAGAATGCCACAGGTTCCCTACCCCTGGAAGCCATATTGCCTCCAAATCTCCACTTGCTCTCATTTGGGGCCATTAGTTTACTTTGAACAATATCCAAGGAATTCATATACTAGTAAATTTCCCTTCCTGAAAAGCCAATTTCCTAACTATTCAATGAGATGGCTTTTGAGACCCATATCAACAAATTAGGAAAGTAATAATGTTTCTTTCTTAAAAGGAAACTCACTGTTACTGGTGCTGCTGCCCTAATTATACTATAATAGCATTTCAAAAGGACCTTTTCTGAATTAGAAAACATCCCATGTACTGGTTGCACAATATCCTCTTCAATTTCCTATACTGAATGAGTCGATTTGAAAGTAAGTAGGGGCAAATACCACCTTTTTTTTCCAGGAAGCAAAAAGCCAGGTTTTTACTTCATTATCATATCTCTTGTTTTGTTTTGGTTTGTTTTAGTAAATCTCTTATACTTAAATAAGGTTTCCATTTAATCAGAGTTGCCACAAAAGAAAATAGGACTTTTTTTTTTTAACCAAACAAAATGGGTATATAACTGTCTTTTCAGTAACATATAAATTCATCAAGTGCTAAAAATGGAAATGAAAAAGCTTTAGTGCAGATACAAGCTACCATTTTCTATTTAGCAGAATACAAATATGCAAACCCACAACAACCTACCTAGCATACACCTTTGCATTTTGAATCATAATTTACATGATTTAAAGCCCAGGCATTTCAAGAGGTTAAAAAAGTAACTCACAGTATGCAGTCACTCAGCGCCTGGGACTTCAGAGCCTTCTTCAGTAGCACGACAGATTTTATCACCAGTAGGTCAACAGCCCTGCAACGGAGATCACTCATAATTAGTGAGTGTTTTACTTGAACATTTGACAGCTGGGTAAAAAGTTTATGTAAGGCTGTTACTGTTATGTCTTCTGTAGTTGGGTTTGCAAACAGGAAGCAGGAAACACACCTACAGGAACACTGACATATGTCAGCCTAATTGGTTCAAAACACTTAGGAGTGAGTCTTGTACTTTAAAGGTAATAGGCACAGTCCCCAAAGGAGCAGGAACCAGGTATGAGCATATCACTGTTATGTCCTTTGGACAGATGCTATGTAGACAATTTATTATAGGGAGAAATAAGCGTTCTTACTAACATGCAGGCCTTATAACCTCAATTCAGGAAGGGCAATAAACTCCTCAGTAAAGTAATTTATATATAAGTATACATATATAACACATTAAATAATACATTATTTAAATGAATAAATAATATATTATTGTAATATATGTATATTTTTTCCTAGAATATACATAAAAACTTTCATTTAGGAATATTTTGGTTTTAAGTCATAGAAAGCACAACTCACATATACAAGTAAATAACAAAACGTGAGAATATTTTGGTGCCTTGAACTGGGGAAGAAAAGCCAGAAGTCTGATACATCATTTGTTTCTCTACAGTTCTCCTGGCATAGGTATTCTCTGTGAAGTGACTTCATCTTCAGGCTGCTCCTTTCTTTGGTGCAAAAAATGACTATAGCAGTTCAGGATTCTGTATTTATCATCCGAGAGGACAGTATGCATATCAGTATAATGACAGTCCCAGTGATAGTTCTGAGGTCATTGAGATGACCCATTGCTGAATCAGTCTCTATACTTTGGGATCTAATATATCAAATGGCTTAAACTAGAGGAAGCTTATCCATGGAGGTGAGAGTAGGGTCACTCTAAACAAAAATTCCATGGTTAGACAATTGGGACACAGGGAATAGGGAATTGGAGGAGGGATCAACAAATGTCTACCACGCCAATACTCAGCAACAATTTGAAGATTGATATTTGAAGGTATGTATCTGTATCTATGAAAACACTACTACTTGGGTTATCTGAAGATGTCTGATAGAGAATGAGGTTCAATAGATACTGATTACCCAAGACTCTTCCTTTAGTTGGACTTCCTATTAACACTGGATCTTTTCTCTGAGAAAACAGATCAAAATATCCCCACTCTGTTATGAAATATGATTTATGGTGTGTGAAGTACTCTTGCATTTGGTCTTCCATTTTGTCATCCAAACAACCTTGCCTAGGCTGGGCAGGCATTTTGACTATAAGCTTAGATACTGGGGCACAGACTGCCAGTTGTCTATCCAATGCCTTGTCTACCATTTTTTCTTAGGGAACCTTGATTTTGTTCAGGACAGGAGTTTGTCCTGTTAAGGACAATGGGCAGGTGAAACAGTTTTGGCCCTGAAGTTGTAAGACGAAGTTACTGGGCAGGAGCCTAGAAAAATCCTTTAAAAGAACTCTGGAATTCACTTTTGTTCTTTTGCTTATCTTCTTTCTGTCTGAAACACCAATACAAAGCTGGGGGAAGAGCTATGTCTTGCAGTCATGAGCTAACAAGCATGAAGACAAAAGCTGTGGAGCCTACCCTAAAAGAAAGAGCCACGACACTGGGCCTGGCTTACCTGCTCCTAGGCTGGTATAAAAGAAGAAATAAACTCTATTTGGCCAAGCCACCGTAGAAGGGTTCTTTTCACAGCCCACTGAACATAATCCTAACGGACATAAAGAGGTTTCTCAACCAGGTAATGACAGATCAAGGCTTCAACCAGGTCTGTCAACACCCTGTAAAGTGATACTGTCAACACACCCTGTCCAGTGATATTTCCAAGAAACTTCATTGCCTCTCCAGAACCAGAACCCAGAAACTCATACTCTGAATACCATACAAACAGAAATTGTAAATGTATGCTTTTTTCTCCTCCACAAATAGCTCATTTAAATGACGAGTCACGCAGTTCAAATGCTGAGAGTGGATTGCATGGCTTTTAGGTTTTGTTCTGTTTTGATTTTTGACTTTTTAACATGTGACACCCCAGCATTCACAAAATTGCTAACGGGAGAAAGCCCTGGCTACCGCAAAGGAAAGCTGCCTAAGGGGGAATTAGCTACCTTCCCAAATCTCGTGGGAGGATTTTCTCCCTTGACTTTCTCATTTGCTCAGCTATTGAAAGATAACAGAGCTCTCACAAATGTGGGAATAACTCACTGAGCCAAAAGTCGCGGAGGAACCATTCCCGAAGATCAATTCCAGAGGGATTAAGGATTTGGTTGTGAAAAGCAAAAAGGTTTAAACTTTTAGAAGAAAATATAGGAAAATATCTTTTCGATGTTAAAATGGGAGAAGAGTTCTGCAGGCACACAAAGGCTACCCGTAAAGGGAAAGACTGATACATTTGCAGCTTCAGTTTATCAGAAAGAACAATAAAAAAGAGCTAACACACAACCCAGTTTATCTGAGACAAGTATGCAACACATAAAATGAACAAAAGATCAGTATTCATATAAAGAAAGGGGACATGTCAGTCATAAAAAGACAACACAATAAAAAAAAGAAGCAACAGATCTGACAGCATGTCATAGAAGAGAAACATAGGAATGGCCAATGGACATACAAAGATGAGCAACCTCAACTGTAATCTGAAAACTGCAAATTAAACAGGGAGTGGGAGTATAAATTGAGATAACCATGAGGAACAAAATAACCTTATCTTATGAAGTTGAACGCTCACTTAACCACCATCTGAGCAAATCCTCTCCTACCTACACTCTCAGGTGCTATGGTTTGAATGACAGTGCACCCTCCAAAATTCATACTGAAACTTAATCCCCAAAGCAACGGCACTGAAAGACCTTTAGGGCACTCTGGGAGGCTGAGGAGGCTGTTTCATCTTGGAAGCAGAGACTAGACCTCATGAAACACTGAAGCATGATGGCACCTTGATCTTGGACTTAGCCTCCAAAACAATGAGAAATAAATTTCAGCCATTGTTTCTTTGAACACTTTTTTATCCTTGTTCTCTTTCTCTTTCCAGGATTCTGATGATACACATGCTAGACAACTTTTATATCCCCAGAGGTACCAGGGTCCTGTCCCTTTTTATTTTCAGTCTGTTTTCTCTGTTGTTCCGATTGCATAATTTCTATTATTCTACTTACAAGTTCACTGATTCTTTCCTCGGTTGCCTCTACTTTGCTGTTACACCACCCACTGAGGTTTCTCTTTTTATTTCATTTCTTACATTTTACTAGAAACTGAAGAAAATAATAAAGTGAAAAAGAATGCAAAGATCAAGGCAACACATTTTTTGAAGTTACAAGAGGAAACAACTTCTTTGGCTGCCTTTGGATATATTGATGGGCAGGCCAGGGGTCCAGTACCAGTCTGAGGCAACTCACATTTGGAATGGTCCTACTTCCATTCACCAGCCTTTCATCAGAACACATCCTCCACAGATCAAGGTGGCTCCTCTGGGCAAGGCTGTCTCCAGGTGACAGGACAGCTGGGGTGGGAAGTGGCAGCCCTCCAGCCATAGCTTACAGCCCAGCTGCAGCTCTATCCTCTTCTGGGCTTTTTAACCCACCCCATCTTACTCCAGCCTTCTGTGCCCATGGATTTATACAGTTCTCTCTTCTGTTTCCACGGATTTCTATGCTTTTCTCTAGCATCTGTTTCCTCATTATTTCTGTTTGTTTACCTGGCCTCTGACACATTTTTGCCTGCATGGTGACATTTTATATGTGTGCGGATTCCCTGGCCCAGCTCCTAAATAGGCATCACTAGACATTCGAGTGGGTTCATGTGCTCTCCAAGGCTCCTGGAGCGGAGACCTTCCTTTATTCCCTTCGAGGTGGGGGTGAGG
This sequence comes from Galagoides demidoff, assembly GCA_963574575.1. Classification (NCBI taxonomy): domain Eukaryota; kingdom Metazoa; phylum Chordata; class Mammalia; order Primates; family Galagidae; genus Galagoides; species Galagoides demidoff. The sequence goes on from CAUYQV010152441.1 coordinate 19,399, forward strand.
GAGATTGATCATAAAGGTCCACCCTCCAGGATACATGTGTGAGGTCACCAGCTGCTCTGGAGCTCCTTCCATTCCAAACTCAGCAGGTGGAGGAGGGAAGAGAAATGGGTGGGAGGACAAAGTAACAGTGAAAAGTTTGATAAATACTAACAGCAAGTACTAAAAATAACTAGACAGCAGTAGTGTCTACTTTTAGGAATTTCATTTGTGCTTTTGTACTGGGGGGCGAGGATGAGGGAGAGAGAGTGGAAATGCTCATGTGCTCTGATCGGGGAGGCACTCGGGAGTGTCCCCAGGCAGACAGCACTGCCCCACCCCCTCCTTCAAATAACTTTCTCTGTCTCAGCTTTCCCAGGCTTCCTCAGCTCTGCAAAGGCATCTCTGCTCTTGCCAGCAGAGAGGGAAAGCAGCTAAGAGGGAGTGGACTGTTCTGCTCCCCAACCTCATCTTCTCCCATTTGCAGAATAGCCTGGCCACCTTTTGACTTCAGCTCCCAGAAGGCAGAAGGATGGCTGGGATCAGTGTGTGTCACCTGTACATCTGTGAGTCTCTGGTATGCTGAGCATGACATGGCAAAGCCATTAACCCCACATGACGCAGTCTGCATGGTGGGGACAGAAACACCAGACTGGGGGTTCTACCTGTCTCCCCAGATGCCCTAATGCTGGGCATTCCTGCTGCCGCTTTCTAAGACTGAGGATGTGGGGAGGTGGCCCTGATCCTTTCACAGCTAGGGTCTCCTGCTGAAACAAAACAGAGGAGAGGGAGGCTGTTCAGCTCTGATTCTATTATTTTCCCTTCCCCAGTGAGTAATTCAACTTTGCTGTGAATCGATATGGATTGCTGGAGCTGGAGGAAGACACAGACAAGGAAAATAAATTGTTCCCACTTGGATGAATTATAAGCACCTTTGAGCTCTTCATCATATCTGTCCTGCACAATCAGCAAAGAAAAAGTATTTTGAGTCTGAGTCTTTCCCTTCTGCTCCCCTAATCCCTCCTTGATAACATGTACTCTCCTAGCATAGGCTGACAGCAAAAAGAAATACAGGGCCTGCCTTCCCTGTCCTTGCTTTCAAATCACTGCATTTATCTACCTTCCCCTCCTTCCTTCATGGAGAAGGAAACATCTTTCATGCAAAGGTCGCTCTCTCCATTTGCATCCTGGTTCTCTCCCCCAGTATTAGCCGTGTCTCACTCTATCCATCCTTTCCCCACGACCTCCCCTCCATCTTCAGGATGCCACCTCTCTGGCTCCATCTCCACAGCTGCAAAACAGCCTCAGCCTGTGATCCTGCAAACCTGCCTTCCATTTTGTCACCCTTTACAATCCCATCTCCTTCCTCTTCTCCATGCTGCTTCCTAAAAGAAGGGTCTACACTGATTATTCTTCTCTCTCTTATTTACTCCTTAACCCACTGCAACCAGGCCCCCATCTGCTTTCTGTAAGGTCCCCGCTGATTTCCAGGTGGCCAAGTGCAGTGGCCTTGACCTTTCTGCTCAACCCTCCTGAAACCCACTCTGCCCTTCCATCCCATGATAGTACAAAAGCCTGGCTTTCCCAGGATTTATCAGCCCATTCATAGGCTCTTCTACTGTCTCCTTCTCTTCTGATCTTCCCATAAGTGAGGACACTCCCCCAATCTAGGGGTTGCCAGATTTAAATAATATAAATATAACATCTGTAATGTAATTATACAATGTTTACAACATATAGAGAAGAATATAGACTGCCCAGTTAAATTTGACTTTTAGATCAATAATGAATACTTTTTATAATGTATAGGACATTCTAAAACATTGTTCTTTGTTGATCCAAAACTCAATTTCAACTGAATTTCCTTTTTAATCTGACAATCCTACCATAGCTATTGCTTCAGAGTTTATCTTCTTTCTAACATATTCCCTTGTAGGTGTTTTCTATGCCCATGTAGGTTTCTTCTACGATTACCTTTATTCAGATAATTCCTACATCTTTATCTCTAACACCAATCTTAGTTTCTCTCTGTCTCTCTGTTCCTCTCTACCTGCTCCATCTCTCTACCTCTGATTCATTTCTCTGTTTGCCCCTCAATATTTTATAGCACCTATGCTTCATTACATATCAAACTCAACTTACTGTTTTCAGCCCTCAAGCCTACTCTTTTATCTGGACTGTCTATTTCTTTTTTTTTTTTGAGACGGAGCCTCAAGCTGTCCCCCTGGGTAGAGTGCCATGGCATCACAGCTCATAGCAACCTCCAACTCCTGGGCTCAAGCGAGTCTCCTGCCTCTGCCTCCCGAGTAGCTGGGACCATAGGCGCCCGCCACAACGCCCGGCCATTTTTTGGTTGCAGCCATCATTGTTGTTTGGCGGCCCAGGCTGGGGATTCGAACCCGCCACCCTAGGTGTATGTGGCTGGCGCCCTAGCCGATTGAGCCAC
>CAUYQV010152443.1:0-15117 GCA_963574575.1 Galagoides demidoff
GAGTTTACCTAACAAAGGATGGGAAAGACCTCTATAAAGAGAACTATGAAACTCTAAGAAAAGAAAAAGCTGAAAATGTTAACAAATGGAAAAACATACCATGCTCATGGCTGGGAAGAATCAACTGTTAAAATGTCCATACTACCCAAAGCAATATATAATTTTAATGCAATCCCTGTTAAAGCTCCACTGTCATAGTTTAAAGATCTTGAAAAAATAATACTTCATTTTAAATGGAATCATAAAAAACCTCAAATAGCCAAGACATTACTCGGGAATAAAAACAAAGCAAAATAACAAAGATAAATAACGAAAGGTAAAAGCTGATATATTGTATAGCTTCTCTTTGGAAAGTCACCAATATCATCCTGCAGAAACATAGTGTATTTATTTCTTTATTTAGTCATAAACACATAGATTATATATACATTAATGCATTTATGGGGTACAATGTACTGATTTGGAATGCTTACTAGTTGATACAGTTGATATGGCCTTAGCCTCATTTACTTATTGTGCTAAGATATATGCAAACTAGTTGATATAGCCTTAACCTCATTTACTTATTGTGCTAAGACATTTATACTCTATGCTTCGTAGATTTGACATGTACCCTTGCTATATGCACCATAGGTGTGGTCCCACCATTTACCCTCCCTCCACCAAACCTACCCCCTCCCCTCCCATCTCTTTCCTCTTCCTTCCCTCATCCTGCACTATAGTTGTGATTTATCTTTTCTTATGAATGTGTGAGTGATTTTAAATAGGTTTCGTAATAGTACTGAATACATTGGATACTTTTTCTTCCATTCTTGTGATACTTTACTAAGAAGAATATATTCCAGCTCCATCCATATAAATATAAAAGAGGTAAAGCCTTCATCTTTTTAAAGACTGCATAATATTACATGGTGTACACATATCACAATTCATTAATCCATTCATGGTTCGATGGGCACTTGAGCTTCTTCTATGAATGGGCTATTATGAATTGAGCTGCAATGAACATTCTAGTGCAAATGTCTTTGTTGTAATGTGATTTTTGGTCTTTTGGATATACATCTAGCCAAGGAATTGCAGGGTCAAATGGCAGGTGTACTTTTAGATCCCTGAGTGTTCTCCAAACTACTTTTGCAAAGGAATGCATTAGCTTGCACTCCCACCAACAGTGCCAAAGTTTTCCCTTTGCTCCACATGCGCACCAACATCTGTAGTTTAGGGATTTTGTTATTTGAGCTACTCTTACTGGAGTTAGATGAAATCCAAAAGTGGTTTTGGTTTGCATTACTCGTATGATTAAATACGATTAGTATTTTTTTCATGTGTCTGTAGGCCATGTGCCTATCTTCTTCAGAGAAGCCTCTGTTCAAGTCTCTTGCCTGCATTGAAATGGGATCACTTATTCTTCTCTTATTAATAAGTTTGAGTTCTCTGTGGATTCTGGTCATGAAACCTTTGTCATAAACATAACCTGCAAATATCCTCCCCCATTCTGAGGGCTGTCAGCTTGATGTACTTACTGTATTCTTGGCTGTGCAGAAGATTTTTAGTTTGATCATATCTCACTAATATATTTTTGGTGTTACTTCAATTTACCTGGGGTGTAGTTCTTAAGATACATGGTCTTAAAATATTTTTCCTTTCCCTTATTGAAAAATTTCAAATACTTAGCAATAACACACAAGATGGATTTTTCAAGAAGACTAATATGTATAACACCTTATACCAACAGGTAAAATAGCAAGCTGCTTTTCGAAATCAAGGTCTACAGCAGTATTTAGAGGAGAAATTAGGAGAGACAGGCATCATTTTCCTAGTTATATCCTGGCTCTGATTTTCCTCTTTAGAACAATGTCACATACAAAATTCAAATTTCACCTTTTCCTATACAAAAACTGTGCTTCATTTGCAGGTTAGTCTGACGTGACTCCTTCCAGTCTAGTATATCTTGTATGAGGCAATTTAGTTTAAGCCAGTGTTTAACATCTCAGTGTCCCAGAATAAAAAAAAAAAATCTTTCCTGGCTTGGCGCCTGTAGCTCAAGTGGCTAAAGTCCCAGCCACATACACCAGAGCTGGCGTGTTTAAACCCAGCCTGGGCCTGCCACATGATGACAACTACGTGCACAAAATAGCTGGGTGTTGTGGCAGGTGCCTGTAGTCCCAGCTACTCATGAGGCTGAGGCAGGAGAATCACTGAAGCACAGGAGTTGGAGGTTACTGTGAGCTCTGACGTGACAGCACTCTACCAAGGGTGATAGCTTGAGGCCCTGTCTCAAAAACAAAAAATTCCTTCCACTTCCAAGCAAAATACATACTGTGGTTCTACTGAAGCAATATACACATGCTAGAACTAAAAAGTAGAAGCAAAAGGGTCCATTCAACATATAACCACGTATATCTAAGTGTATACATGTATGTTTATGTTTTCACAGTTAGAGATTAAAGAAATTTACATTTAATATGTTCAGAATATTTCTATAATCCTAGTCTATAAATAATGTTTTAAAAGCTCAGCTGATCAAAATGCAGTACAAGAATGTATCAAATTTAATAAATCTTCTAAACCTTTGAAAACAGATAGTTAAAGTCAATAAAACTTGAGGTTTTAAGACTATGCTGTCATTCCCTACTAATATGGAAGGCAGACTCTTGTAAATATGATAGGAGAGAAACTCAAAAACGTTGGAAGGAATTACCAGCTCATGGACTTCCAGAGTGGTTATCACACTTCAGATTGACATACATCATAAATGTGGAATGAGAGGGACTTTCTGTGGAGTGGCCCTAAAATAGACACCTCCATCCTGTGTCCCAGCAGCTAAAACACTGCCATCAGTAGAAAAGGCACAACAAAGACCATTGTTCAAAGGTGCAACTTGTATGGGATAATCATTAATTCTCCAGAACCTCACCATTTTGTCATCAGCAAGACTTGCAATATGCCTCATGGTGATGTCCTTCTAGATGCTGTATCATGATATATTTATTCTTATTCCAACCAAAAACTGCTTCACTGGTTCCAAATGAACACAACATAGAAGGGTATGGAGAGAATGCACAGCTGTACACCCATTTCTGATGTCCCCTGAACAATTTCTTCAAGTTTCCATCATCTTTCAGGTGCCATACGCTGAGAATTTGGTCTCTTGAGGCTGACACTAAGACCAAGCTTCCATGTGGAACAAAAGTTAAATCTCTGACCACTTCAGTATGAAATGATGAACTTCTATCATGTTAAGGAGGAGTTTTCCTGTATATAAACCCCATATTTTGATATACCCATTTTTTTTTTTTTTTTGGCCAGGGCTGGGTTTGAACCCACCATCTCCAGCATATGGGGATGGCACCCTACTCCTTTGAGCCGCAGGTGCCGCCCCATACACCCATTGTTTAGCTCCATGGCAAGGAGTAGCTGATCTTGTCCAAATTTGAATTGATGCCATTCTATATTTACACAGCGACTGTTTTTCTGGAACTGAACACCCAGAGGCAAGACGCCAGACTCTATCTCCACAGTCTAAAATATGTTCATAAGGCTTATTTTTCTGACCACCATCACTATTTTGCCTTGACAATTTTAACTGCTTGAATTTGTAACATTCCTGGTGCCATGCAAGACAAAGACACTGGGACTACAGAACAGCTTTACTGTACGATGTACTTGTGACCAACAAAGTATGAAGAATTGGAGCAAAAGCAACAGTACAATCTTCAAGGCCACATTTCTTGTCGAACAGAGCTTCTGGAGCTAAAAGTTCGCTTATAGACCATGACTTCACTATCTCTTTCTTTTTAACCCTCTGGGGAAACCTGGCCATCTATGAGGCATCATCTGATCTTGGGAAATGATGGGGATGCAACAACAGAGAAGAGAACAACGAGTGCTAAGGGATGTTATTGGGTCCAGGGTCTGGAGGATACGGGTGGGGGCGGCCATGGGGGCTTCTCTCCTCTACCCAAAGAAAGCTCCAGAAGGACTGGGATCAAACTACATAGTCAAATACAGACAATAGACCTTGTAACCACCCTCCCACCTACGGACCAAGACAGTCCTCAATGTTGTCCATGGCAAAAGAAACACTGAAGACCAAAATTAGAATATATTAACAGTGACATAGATATTAACATTCAAATTGCTTAAGCAAACACAAGTCTCGCTACTTCTTTTAATCACTGACCTTGTTCTTCTTCTGATTTGATGCAAGGAGCATGAGGCATGTCTTTCTCCCAGGTCTTGAATCCCATTTTCAAATCACTGTGTTAAAAAACAAACAAACAACAGCAAGACAATAGGCACAGGTAAAAAATTCACTGATTCTCTACAACCTCCGGGTTCAATTTCACGTCAAGCTTCTTACTGTTTTAGCAGAGGCAACCTTCCCATGCTTTGGGAAATGAGTAGAGCCCAGAGGCTGCAACCATCTCACTGGCTGAGCCTCTGGAACCTGGGACTTGGGGTCTTATTGGCCAGTTCCCCCATGCATGAATAATTGCAAGTCAAGTAGGTTTTTGTTTTAAAGAGGAAAGATTTCAGGCTCCACAAGATAAGGATCTAAACAATCAGAGTGAATTAGAATATTAACTTCAGATTCTTGGGAGCTTGAAACATAGATGATGTTTTTAAAATATGGTTTAGCTCTTTTAGTCTGATGTCTATGGTAATTTTCATGTTGAAATGAATTTTAAAAAATGGGAGATATGGGGAAAGATGTTCTTAGGATATGCTTGGCTTTTTATCTGCTTGTGCACTTTATCTGTTGCTATATCACACATAAAGTAACATTTGACACTTTAATCATACATGAGGATGATGGCACTTGCCACAAGGTCCCCAAATTCTGAAGAACCCACTTGCTAACTGGCCCCAAACTCAACTCTGTGTCTCTATCCCCTTGTGGTGGTCTACAGTTCTTTTAGGAGAACTGTGTGTGTGTCTGAGAACAGCCTTGGGGTTACAGTCTCAGTCGTTCCTCATGCGAGTCACTTGTGGATGGTGTGCTGGGTGATAGCTTTGTTGGCCTTGGACACTGTGTGCTGGTTAATGTGTTCTAGACAGCCTCAGGCACAGGGTGGAATCAATCTCTCTTGAGGTGATAGTTGAGCACTTGTAGTAGTGGGCCAGTTGGTAGGCCTCCTCAGTGATGTGCTACGAGATATTGTGATCAAACTAATCCATGCCATTCATGGCTTCCATATTCAGGACCCAGGGGAATTAGGCATCAAAACTATCTCCTGTCTGGCTGGGGTTATGACTGTATGGACCCGGCTGATTCTGCCTCTACTCATCTATAACTCAGCTTCTTGTGGTTCTTTGGCAGCAGGGCAGATAGCGCCAGAGGACATCCCAGGGGAAGGCTCAGCCATGGTGGAGACAACTGCTGAGAAGAACCGAGAAAAGAAAATGGCCACTTTGAGTGGCTGGGTATCATCTTGTACTCCTGTTGGCCAACGTCTCTGGACAACTCCCCCTCTGAACAGATGAAAAGTCACAGGGGTAGCCATTCTGAGATACTCAGTGCCTCAAGTTGATTGGATGGTCCTCCTGGGATGTGAATCGCATCCAACAATCACAGTAGGCATCTGCCAATTTATGAGCTTCCTGTTGCCTGGCTTGGAGAATGTGAACAATGTTCCATCAAGCAAAAGGTCATCTGAACAGAAAAGATCAAAAGACACGCAGATGCCACAGCCACCTTCGTCCCATCCCATTAGGATGCTACACACCACAAACCCCTCAAATCTGTGGAACACTACCTACAACCTGACCCCCCCAAATTGGGAGCATGCCTCCTACAAACCATACTGCTGTGGTTGGGTACAGCTCATTTGGGACAGGAGCTGTGGCTCTGAGAAGATAATTTGCTGCTCACATGGTCCTTAGGCTTTTTGTTTGTTTGTTTTTTGGAGAATAGAGGTTTATTTCTTTTTTTTTAATTGAGTCGTAAACACATAGATCATGTATATGTTAACGCATTTATGGGGTACGATGTGCTGATTTTATGTACAATTTGGAATGCTTACATCAAACTGGTTAATATAGCCTTCACCTCATTTACTTAATTATTGTGTTAAGACATTTTTACCCTATACTCAACAGAATTGACACAAATCCTTATAATACGGCCTTTGTTTTTATTACTATGTATTGTCTTGGGCATACTTTTCTTTTTCCTGACTCCATAGACAGTGAAGAAATATTTCTTCAAAGTTTAGTACCACTATTTTAATGGAATTGCATGAAATCTCTGCATTGCTTCAGGTAGTATGCACATTTTTACAATGTTGCTTCTTCCCACCTAAGAGAATAATATGTTCTTCCATTTGTTAATATCTTCTTCTGTTTCTTTTTTTTTAATTTCTTTTTTCTTTTTATTAAATGATAGCTGTATACATTAATGCAAACATGAGGTACAGTGTAGTGTTTTCATATACAATTCTGTTTCTTTCCTAAGCATTCCATAATGTTGTTCAACATTACCTATATTGTGGAGAGTTCATATAAATCATTAATGATTACTAAAACGCAGTACATAAATAACGGAATCACAAAGTTCCAGAAATTATAGCTGTGGAGACATAGGTGACTCCATCTTGGATGTCAATCTGCCACATTAACTTCCTATTAACCTGAGTCCAGTGAATGCCTCCTGCTTCTTACTTTGTTTACTGCCCTTAGTGTGAGAATATATATTCAGCATAAATTCTGACTTAGATCAAATCAACCCTGATGCCATTGCACAAATTATAGGCTGATATACATAGTGTTTTTGCCTGGTCTGTGGGGTTGCTTTTTGATCACCTCTGCAGATGCATGTACACCCTTTCCCTATGGCAGAATACCCTGGCTGTGGAGATAGTAATAGTGGGGAGTAACCTATCTTGCTGCCACTGAAGTCTATGCTTTCATCAATAAGTTCCCCAGTAAACCACCTTTTACTGACAAACTGGATTGTCTGCCTCATTCTTTGGTTTCTTCTCGTCTTCTTCAGTATTTCAGTGCTGCTTACATATATAGCCCTTTCATGACACAATACTTACCTCAGACTCCCCAGAAACAATTATTATTCCTATAACTCATTCTGAATTTTCTCATTCTGGTTCTTTCCTGGCTACATTCTTTTATTTTTGAAAAATCAAACCTTCATCACTTCCTTGTGAGCCTTATGTTGCAACAATGTGAGCGTCCAGTCAGAACAGCCAACTCTGAGCCTGCCAGTGGGTAGCCTGAAACCTCAGAGCAGCAGCCAGTGGCTAAACATGCCCTCAGGTGTCCCTGGACACAACAGTAAAGATCATCCCAGTAAATCCCACACTGAAGGTGAGATGGAAATCTGTGATTCCCTGGCTGTGATCCTTTGCCTGCTGGTCTTTCCTTTGTGGTATATACTGCATGCTTTCATTCATGGTGATAAGATGTGAATCCAGAACTGTATATGGGCATATCCCCTGATTTACCCATCAAATGAGAAAAGAATAGAAATTCATTAAGAGAAATAAAATGATTCACCCTGACTCTACATTTGTTTTTCCCCAAGGCTAAATGGCATTTTTTCATAATTTTATTAAGGTTCATTCCTATTGTAAGATAAGTATGTACTTCATTCCTTTTGATTGTTAAAAAATATTCCATCGTATGAATATAGCACATTTTATCTATCCAGTCATGTGTATATCCCATTAATAGCACTAAAGAAGTTCCCTTCTCATTCAAGATTTTTAGAAGATTTTATGATCAGCTTGGTGCCTGTAGCTCAGCGCCTAGGGTGCCAGCCATATACACCAGAGCTGATGGATTTGAATCCAGACCAGGCCTCCCAAACAACAATGACAACTACAACCAGAAAACAGCTGGACATTGTGGTGGGCACCTGTAGTCCCAGCTACTTGGGAGGCTGAGGCAAGAGAATCCCTTAAGCCCAAGAGTTTGAGGTTCCTGTGAGGTGTGATGCAATGGCACTCTATCCAGAATGACAACTTGAGACTCTGTCTCAAAAAAAGATTTTATCTTCAGGATATATTGCGTCTATCAGATGTCTTATCTGAGTTTGTTGAAATAACCATGTGGTTTTTCTTATTGATTCTATTAATGTAATTTATTCTATTAGTTGAATGTCCCATATTGAGCTAAACCAGCATTCCTGGTAATAAATCCCATTTGGGATACATGTATAAAATATTATGTATGCAACTGGACCTTTTTCTTGCCACTAAACAGTATATCTCTTATAGATTTGAGACTGTGTTTCCCTCTTCTGTGCCCCAGAAAAATATAGTGGTACCACCTTAGCTCATGCAATGCAAGCTGCATACCTCAAGTGATGCTCCTGACTTTATCCTTCTCAGCAGCTGGTAGTATAGGCACATGCCACCACTGCTGGGTAAGTTTTTCATTTTCATTTTTCTTTTTGACAAGAGAGGTCTAAAAATGTTCCTCATTTTGGTCTGGAACCCAGGCTTCCATGATATTCCTGCCTCGACCTCTTAAAGTGCTAGCAATATTAAGAATTGAGCTGCAATGAATAATCTGGTGCTAATATCTTTTTTGCAAAATGCATGAATGCAGTCATGATCTATGTGTATTTGATTTAATAAAAAAATAGTGCTAGCATTATAAGTGTGAGCTGTGGTGCTAATCCATGCTTATGTTTTGGTGAAGGTTTTTCCTCTGTTTTCATAATAGTTAATAGCCCATAGAATAAAAAATAACAACTTTATTCAGATATAATTCACACACTCGACAAATCACCCATTGAAATTATAGAGCTCTATAGAAGTGATCCCTATAAATTCAGGGAGCACTTCTATAGATTTTTCATTACTAGAAATGTTTCCATGAATGTGTAAAAGAGAGAGAAAGAGGAAAGAATTGGATGAAAGGGAGAAAAGAACAGAAAGAGAGAGAGAATGGGAGGAAGGAAGGATAAAGTGAGGGACAGACAAAAGGAGGGACGGGGGAGGGAAACAAAGAAAGAGAAAATGACCAAACTTGGTGGCTCACACCTATAATCTTAGCCACTAGGGATGCAGAGATGAGTGAAATTATTGAACTACGGGGTACTGCGAACAGAATGACCAAGAATCAGACCATGTCTCTCCTCAGAAATTGGAAAATTATCTAGGCACTGTGACAGGCTTCCCTAGTCCTTTCTACATGGGAGTCTCAGGCAGGAGGATTGCCTGAATCCTGGAGTTTGAGGTTGCTATGATCTAGGCTGAGGCTTCAAAAGACTAGTCTGGACAACGTACAGAAACTGAATCTCAAAAATACCCACACACTCACACACACAGTCAAACAAGCAAACCAACAAATAAATATTTTCATCATCAAAAAGACCAGAATTACCTTGATGGTTCAAGCAAAGTAGACATGCTTTAAGGCCTGTGAAGCTTTGAGCAAACTGAGGCTGTAGCCAGGCATAATAAATTTGTAAACTTCCATAAAGTGGATCTTTTGAGGTATGTGTCAAAACAAGTCCTTGAAATAGCATCCCACTTAAGTGACTCCATCCAATTTTGTCAACTGTAATGAAACTTGAGTCACTCTGCTGTACAAATTTTAACTGTGGTATCAACCCAGTGCTGGAAAACTTAACTGTCAATAGAATCAGTAAGACACAAATGGGTGAACATTTCTCTCTCTATGGATGGAAGGCTAAAAAGTATCCTTTTTCAAACATCTCAGGGACAACATCTGAAGTGAGAAGAAAAGACAACTTAGTATCATTGACCATTACAGGATAAAGTCACTACATAGTCACACTTGGGTCACAATGGGTGTTGCTATGTGAGGTCCAGACCATCTTCAAGCTTTGCCTTATCCCTGCTAAGAATGTATAGTGGCTGTCAGGGTTTCTTGTTGTTGTTCTTTTTGTGTTTCAAACTGTTACAAAATAGTGTGGTTCTCCACATTCAGTTCCTGCTTTGTAAAGTTTCTTTATACTCTGGCAAAGGTATTCAACAACCCTTTCTTCCCTTTTCAAGTCATGGATTGGGAAGAAAATGGAAGCGTGTGGTTAACACCTACTGCTGCCCTGGGATGTTGTAGACCAAGAACTCAAGTACAAAGATCAGACACTGATTTCACAGAGCTGACAGGTATTTCACACAATTCTCAGTTCTAATTTCCTTGTGTTTTACTTATTTCTCTAGAATAGACTTGTTTTTAAAGGAAGGTTTCTCACTGAATGTCTTCTGTTAACATCTGGTTAGGATCTTTGTCCAGTAGCATCCTCAATTGTTCCAGTTATTTATGATGATCATAGGAAATATCAGCCAATCTGGAAAGTCCCAACATTCCTGAACTCAGTGCCAAGGGTGTCCAACCTTTAGGCTTCTCTAGGCCACATTGCAAGTTGAAGAGTTATGTTGAGCCACACATTCCAAACACATACACTAATGAAACCTGATCAATAACAAAAAAAAAAAATCTGTTCATAATTTTGGTGATAAATTGCCACCACAGATATGCAAAATAGTCCATATGTGCCATAGGGGCCTGAAAACTGGATACCCCTCAAAGACCCAGAAAAGGTTACATTGTAACTATAGCTCAGTAACTTTGCAAAAGCAGGACTAAAATATGTGGTTTCTCTGGCAGGCCAAGGTGGGCTGATCCCCTGAGGTCCGGTGTTGGAGACAAGGCTGAGCAACAGCAAGACAGAATCATCCCGGATCCTTCTCCCAGTTGCTACTAAAATAGAAAAGGTATCTTTGCATTGTGGCACTTGCCTGTAGTTTCTGCTACTCAAGTGGCTGAGGCAGGAGGATCACTTCCACCCAAGAGTATTAGGAGGCTGTGTGCTAGGCAGAGTCCATGACACTCTAGCCTAGGCAACAGAGTCAGAGTCTGTCTCATTAAAAGGAAAAAAAAATAAGAAAACAAGAAAGAAAAGGAAAAGAGAGAAATTTTGCTATTCACAGTTTTCAAGACCAAAACAACAAGGACGTGTCAGTAAGCAGGTGGAAGAGGGGACTACATAAAGGGCCAAGTTTATTGTGCCCCTGTGGGGAAGAATGAGTGAGTCAGGAAAAGTAGCACTGGGATTGGCTAGTTAGGTTATTTTCAGTGGATCTGAAGTGTAGGGGTTATCCAGAGATGTCTGGTCCCTGGCCTCGGAGTGACTGGAGCATGTTAATATTGGCCCAGATTGATAGAGCCCAACAGAAGATGTGGAGGGGACACTCTGGATTGGTTAGTGTGCATATGAAAAGCCTGACTTTAGGCAAGAATTCACTGTAGGGGAAAGTTCCAGGAGACTGCAACAATCCAGGGTGTCAAAAGGTAAGAGTTACGTAAAATTAAAAGGCTTCATTAAAATAGTTTTTAGGAAAACAATCCCCTGTTTCTATAATATTTTCTCAAATTGACATTCAATCTAGGTGTAAAATTTCAAAACTAGATCCATGGTAAAGGTTGAAAATGTAGGGTAAGTTCTGTCACAATGATTTTCTTCATTTATATATTGACACAGAGTCTCATTTTGTTTCCCTTGGTAGAGTGTCTTGGTATCATAGCTTGTACCAATATTCAAGTGTCATCATCAAGTGAATCTATTCCTTCAGCTGGGACTATAGGTGCTGGCACAACGTTCAGCCTTTTTTTATTCCTGAGGGATGAGGGTCTCACCCTTGTTCAGGCTGGGCTCCAATTCAGAACCTCAGACAAGCCAACTGACTGGGCCTCCCAAAGTGCCAAGAACACAGGCATGAAGCACCACTGCTGATCGCAAACAATAGGTTTAAAAATATCACAACTTCAAAGTCTGCAGTGGTGGCTCAACCCTGTAATCCTAACAGTCTGGGAGGCAGAAGCAGGTGGTCAAAAGTAACCGGGAGTTGTGGGGTGGCACCTGTCCTCCCAGATACTGAGGAGGCTGAGGCAATAGGGTTTGACATTGCTGTTAGCTACAATTACTTCAGGGCACTTTACCCAGAGTGAAGGAGTGACACTCCGTCTCAAAGAAAAAAATGACAACTTCAATAGTGTAGAAATATTTGCCTTCCATGTCAATTCATGGTAGCATGTGTGAGCAGGGCATAGGGTTGACTGTCTCCTCAGGCACTCTCACTACCCGGGTACTTCTTATGCTGTGAGCATTTTGAGCATCTAAAGTTTTGGAAAACATCTTTATGTAGCTTTATGAAAATAAGTAGTTCACTTTTAAATGATACAAATTTGTGTTTTTTACTATATTCACAAAATTGTACAGCTATCATCACAATCTAATTTTAGAACTTGTTCTCCTCCGTCCAACCAAAGAAAGTCAATACCTGGTAGCAGTCACTTTCATCTTCCCCACTCCCCCACTTACCCTATACTCCTACCAATTGGCCTTGTCTTTATGTTTTCCTCTAAGTTGAATAATAGTGACCTTTTCTCCTTATCATAATGTTTTTAAGGTTCATTCCTATTTTAATATAAATAAGTACTTCACTCCTTTTGATTCTTCAAAAAATTATTCTATAGTATGAATGTAGCACATTAAATCTATCCAATCATCTGTATATCCCTTAATATTACTGAAAAAGTTCCCTTTTCATCTAAGATTTTTAAAATATTTTATCTTCAAATGTGTTGTGTCTATCACATGCCTTTTCTGTGTCTGTTGAGATGATCATGTGGGCTTTCTTAGTTATTTTATTAGTGTAATGTATACTATTAGGTGATTTTCCCATATTGAACTAGACTACCAATCCTGGTAATAAATCCTATTTGGTTTACATGTATAAAATATTTTCTAGGTTGCCAGACTTTTCCTGCACCTATACAGTGTGTCTCTTATACAATTGATATTGCGTTTCCCCCTTTGCCCCACAAAAATAAAGTGGTACCATCATAGCTCAAGGCAATGAAAACTGCTTATCTCAAGTGATCCTCCTGACTTTATCCTTCTCAGCAGCTGGGAGTACAGGCAAATGCCACCAATGCTGGGTAAATTTTGCATTTTTTCTCGAACAAGTCGGTTCTTACTCTGTTGCTCATTCTGGTCTGGAACCCCTGGCTTCCAGTGATCTTTCTTCCTGGGCTTCTTAATGTGCTAGGATTATAGGTGTGATTTACAGTGCTCATTCATGCTTATGGTTTGATGAAGATTGTCTTTATTTTCATAATAGATAATAACCCATAGATTAGAAAATGACAAATTTATTCATATATAATTCACACACTCCCCATTCACCCTTTTAAAGTATACAGTTTAAGACTATACTTTAGACATGTCTTCCATAGTTTGTTCATGTGTTTCTAGAGAAGTTTCCCTGAATGTGTAGCAGAGAGACAGAAAGTGAGACAGAGAGTAAGAAAGGGATCAAAGAAGGAAAAGAATGGGGAGAGAGATAACAAAAGAGAGAGAAAGGGACAAAGGAAGGATAAAGGCAGGGAGGGAGGAAGGGGGGTAGGGAGGAAGGAAGAGAGGGAGAGAAACAAAAAAAGCAAAAATGACCAATCTTGATGGCTCATGCCTATATTCTAGCACTCTGGGAGGCTGAGACAGTAAAATTCTTGAACTAGGTGGTGGTGAGAACAGACTGACAAAGAGTCAGACCCTGTCTCTATTAATATACTGAAGAAGACAGTAAAATTCTTGAACTAGGTAGTGGCGAGTACAGACTGACAAAAAGTCAGATTCTGTCTCTATTAATATATTGAAAAATTATCTATGCATTGTAGTGGTGGGCTCCTGTAGTCCTAGCTACTTTGGACATTCAGGCAGGAGGATTGCCTGAATCCTGGAGTTTGAGGTTTCTATGGTCTAGGCTGAGGAAACAAAAGACTAGCCTGGGTAACATACAGAAACTATCTAAAAAATACCCATACACACACACACACACACACAGGTGTATGCCCATGCATGTGGACACACACACATGCACACAGGCAAACAAACATTTTCATCATCTAAACAGAACAGAATTACCTTGCTAGTTCAAGCAAAGTTGACATGCTTCAAGTCCCATGAAGATTTGGGCAAATTGAGGCTGTAGACAGGCATAGTAAATTTGTAAGCTTTGATAAAATGGATCTTTTTGAATATGTATCAAAACAAGTCCTTGATATAGCATCCCACTTAAGTGACTCTGTCCAGTTTGTCACCTGTGATGCATCTGTGTCACAGTGCTGTACAAAATCTCAACTGCTGTGTGAACTTAGTGCCAGGAAACACAACTGACATTCGAATCAATAAGGCACAAATGGGAGACTATTTCTTGTCAGAAACCAGTTAGGATAAGGAGAGTGAACCAGAGTGGAATTGGTGGGGAGTGAGGAAAATACAGCATAAGAGAGGACACAGTGATGGAAGATGGGATCAGTGGGTCTGACAGAGCTGACGACTGAAGCCAGCAGCAAAGCACAAAATCAGCTTTATTTTATATCTGTACAAGGTTGTCTAGCAGGAATTACCATAGGTAATATGGGAAAATAGCATAAATGAAAGACATATTTTTGGTCTTATAGTAAGATAGGAATATGCAAGTGACTTGAATAAAGACAAATCTTCTTGTTCATGGTTACTATTCAACTTCATTAATATACAAGAAGGAAGAAGGAAAGATCACAAGGATCTCTGCATAGTAAACTCGACAAAGAAAGAACTACATGACCTCCAGCAGGAAGAAAGGAATATGCTTTTTTTGGGAAAGGAGGAGAAGCAGAGGGGTTTCATTTCCTGAATGTTCCCCAGTCTGTAGGGGGGCCCTGCCACCTCACGCCACAATTTCTTTCTCTGTGGATGTAAGCCTAACATGGTTTCTTGTTCCAAACAATTCAGGGACACGAGCTCAAGCGAGCAGAAAATGCCAATTAGTATCATTGACCACAATCTTGGATTCCAGGCCATTAGAGGATAAAGTCACTACATGGTGACATTTGATGACATCGCCTCCAATCCTAACACTCCTGGAGAGGTAACTCACATCTGTAATCCTAACACTGGGAAGGAGAAGTGGGTGGCAAAAGGTTGTTGGACCCAAAACGGGGTCCAGCCATGATAGCCGCCCCCAAGGAACAGTCACCAGACTCGGGTCGATGCAAAAGTAAGAGGCGAGTTTATTGCTGATGTGTCAGGGTCCCTCAGCCGCTCGGGAAGAAGGACCCCTAACGGCTGTTACAGGTTTC
>CAUYQV010152447.1:0-45313 GCA_963574575.1 Galagoides demidoff
GTGCCCCTCGCTCCCTCCCTTCTTCCCTCGGGCTGGCTCCCTCCCTCCCTCCCTCTGTCCCCTTCCCTCTCTCCCTTCTTCTGTTCCACTCCCTCTGTCCCCCTCCCTCCCTCCCTTCCTCCCTTCCTCCCTCTGTTTGGCTCCCTCCCTCCATCCCTCCTTCCCTCCTCTGTCCCCCTCCCTCCCTCCCTTCCTTCCCGTTTGGCAGTAAGCAACTAGGTGCAGAGGAAAAAGCATGCTACAAGATGAAATCAATATTCCAATGTCACACGAGTCATATAAATGGTGAACAAAGAGCAACTTACTCCCTGAGAATTCATTTCTTTGCTTCCAGGATACTGCTGCTTTTTCAGCCCTGTAATATTTACTTCTTTTTCTGAGGTATATCTAGCTTGAGAGCTGAAGGTTTGAGATCAGTGGTGAAAATAACAATAGGCTTGTCTGTGATAATCTACTGTTTGATATGGAAAATAATGGATTTTATTCTGCCAGCTTTTTATGAGAGAAATCACTCAATTATCTACTGAATACATTTAAACAAAAATGAATAAGAATATTTTTAAGCAATTGAAACTCTTTGAAAACAAATTTTCTTTCTTTTGACACTTGAAATTTCTCGTAAATAAAATGCAGTGCGATGCCTAGATTTTTATGTGTGTGTGTGTGTGTGTGTGTACGTATGTATATATCTTTGTTCTCAGGGCAGTGCTGGTCAAAGAACCCTCAAAGAAAATGAGACCTCATTTCTAATCTATAATTCAAAGAATAAAAATAAGAGTCTTTGTTATAGCCTTGTTCAATCAGTGGGTAAATACATTAACTTACTAAAAGATCTTGTGATTCTGACCTTTTGGAAATGGTGTGCAGTCATTGGAAACTTTCTGTGATCTTGGTAATCTTTGACATTATGGAGCAACCTTATCCCTCAGGATCTCTCTAGCGTTCTGGGTCAGTCCCCCGTGGGGCAGAGTGAGGTTTTGATTTGTGGATGTGAAAACAAAGCAGCGACACACTCTTGAGCTGTTTAAGGCACTTGCCGTGAAGATTCTCTCTGTAGCCACTGCCTTCCCCCAGACACAGGGAAGCAACACCATCACTCACTTTTATTTACTCCTGATGCTTTTCTGTGCCTTTGTCCCCACAACTCCTAATCCCCACCCTAAAGGTGGCAAACAAAAAGAATACTGAATACATTTAAAAATATATGAACAAGAATATTTTTAAGCAATTGAAAAGAACAGGTTGGCTGGAACAAGCTTCTTTGTGTTTCTTGTCTTTTTTAAAATAATGTTTTCTAAAGGGTATCTAAGTTATATCACTTTAATAGTCCTTCAAATTTATAGCAAAATTGCTAAGTTGGAAGCAGTATGTCATTCGAAGCTAGAGGTTATTCTTGGGCAATTGACAGTGGTAGCCGTGGTTGGAGCTGGTGCAGAGAACTGCTCACTTCTGTTCCGGTAAAGCGTAAAGGACTTTGCTCACTGTGCGTCCCAGGTGATGGCTACACCAGCTCCGTGCGGTACGTAACATACAGCGTATGAACAGAATCGGAAACTTCCTTTCATGCATGCCTTGCTTGGCCCTGGTTTGTTGATACCAAACTCACTGAAGAGAGTTTGAGGAATCTTCCTCTGGGCAACTTTAGAATCACATTGTAGATAAAGTTATGTGATGGTTTTATATTACTTTTCTCTCATATTAAAAGGCTTTTACAGTAGCTGAAAGCCTTGAACATTTTAGTGCTAAATATTAGTACTGCATGAACTATTTTTTTCATTTAAGATACTACATTAAATATACCTTTAAAGGCATATAAGTTATGATTAAATATTGTCCAGTTTGTATTGGGTAACAAGGATAGCTTCTGCACGTCCTTTATAGGTTATAACAAGAAAGCTGCATTATGTGTCTCCCGTATTCTGGATACACCTTCAAATCTCTGTTCAGTCATCCCTGTAGATTATCAAGAAATGAATAAGGGAGTTTCCCTATATGTGATGTTAATGTTATTGATCTCTATTTTATTGACAAATAGAAAAATAATTTATTTCCCTCTTCGTTTTCACCAATACAAAGAAAAATAATGTAATTTATAATTATTCATATTTCAGCAAAAAAATGTTATAAGAATTCAGAAAGTATAGTTTCCAGGCCTCCATTTTAATTGCTATAGATAGATAGACATGAAATTGAAAATTAAATAGAAATAAGAACTATGGGTGATTATTGTAATGTCACCAAATTACAGGTTAACATACAGATCCAATAGGATCCTTGCCCCTTCTTTTTCTTTCTATTCCAAATCTTTGCTGGTAGATTTATATTTTGTCACTTCTACAAAATATAAATGCCTTTTAAAAATATAGTTATGTCACTTTTTAAAAATATAATTCCTTATGTCCTTAATGACACCCAGAACTTTAACAAATCCTTTGGAATTATAATATAAATATCAATGAAGTTGTAAAATTTTAGATAGAATCCATGTCCCAGGTTTAGTGAGGGCAAAAATCTTATATTACAGATATACCATATGTTGATGATTATGTTTTGTAATGGATGAAAAGTCTCATTTTATTCTAATACTAAAAACAAAAGGGAGAATTTTTATAATGTTTTGTCCAAAACAAATTTGTCCAAAAATCACCATAAATTTTTGGAAGCAGAAAATGTAACATTGAAGTTACATAAGAGCGATCGAAGGATGCATTCCTGCCTGTTAACACTTAATTGACTCTCTAGGACTAGAACGTCTGGCAGTTTTGTGAGGAATCTATTACTGTTCAGCATGCATGGAGAAGGTAGACCAATTACCCAGGTGATAAGGCTGAACATGTGTTTGGGGTAGACTGTCTGTAGAACTGGACTAGACTTGTGGTCTGTGCTCTTAATTCCGAGGTTATTTATCTCTTCCAATCTTTAATTTTCATACTTGTGTTGTCCTATTTCCAGTTTAAAAAAAAAATTGCATCTAACAACGTGGTGCGTACTCATAGTGGGAATTGTGAAATGTGGGCTGCGTATCACAGTCCACACTGGTTTTGGATTAAGTGTAAACATAAAACATGCAAAAATATTTGTGGTTCTCAGGGAATGAAATGGATTTCTATCACACTTTCAACCTCAATATTTGTGGCTCTGATTCAGAATATTCTGGTTTATAATGCCTGGAAAAGCTATGAGGACAAAGATTTCTATGCAGAGGAGCAGAACTGAGAGCGTGTGAAAATGTTTCTTTAGACAGTTTTTCTAACAAACATTAACTTCACTGTCTAGTAGTTGGAAAATGTTTCATACTGTAGGCATGATATGTGCAGGTTAGAGAACTGTCTCTAGAAATCTCTAATTAATAGAAATAAAAATGTAAAACTAATTTCCATTATTTGATGAATTTCAACCGGGATTTTTCACATTTAGAACGACATCCTGAACAATTTCACTGCTTTACATCCTTGCCATGCCAGATGGTTGATCATGTCAGTTTATTTGAAAATTTGAAATCAGAAAATATTCTAAGTAGTTTTTATCTAATTTTATCGAAAATCTAAAGTACTTTCTGAAATATCGCTTGTTTTCCTTGAGAATTTAAGATACATTATTAGTGTTTTACACAAATCAAATGCTAATGTTTATATAAACTTGCTTTTATAAAGCATAAATTTATTATAATTTAGCACAGAAATTAAACTTTATTAATATTATAATTGAGTTCCTATATAGAAAGTGAGTATAATAAAATATAAACCACTTAGGAAACAAAGAAATGGGATTTATAATTTTATGTGAGCTCATATACGATTAAAAATTACAGAGCTTATGTTCTATAGATAACCCTGAGTGTTTATAGTGTGTTTTCTTTAGAGTCATAACCGAGTTAGCAGAAATACAACTTGCCAGACTTAGAGTAAAAAGTTACAGTTTCCATTACTGTTGGAAACTAGTATCAACACTCTTTATTTATTTTTTTCACTTATTTATTTTTTCTTACTTCATTCACTTCTCCTTATCTCCCCTCAGCTTCTCTCAGCTCCACTGAATTATACTTTTATCTTAACCTGAAGGCCGAGAAGCAGCTGAACTTCACTGTAAACATACTTTGAATCCAATTCTGTGAGAGTATTCTTAAACACTTTGCTTTCATTAAAATTCTTTTCAAAATTCAAGTGTCTAACAATGTCAGGTGTATAACAATAGTTGCATAGTAAGTATTTCTTGAGAACATCGACATTATTCCACTGAATTGAGCTACGTCAGACAACGCGACTTTGCCTCCTCTGTTCACCTTCAAGCCGCGTTGTGTGATGAAAGCCTGTCCATTCAGTCCTGGCTTCTGGACGCTACAGAGAAGGTAGAATGACAGTGATTTACAGGACAAGCTTTACAGTAGCAAAAGCCTGCCTTTGAAGAAGTAATTAATTGATAAACCAAACCAGGTATAATGTGGTTGTATTACTGTTCACCGCACACATACAAAGTATATTGAGCAAATTACTAAATGAGGTAGCAACATTGCCCCAGTTGTTTGTATATTTTAGTGAAATCACTCTTTGTCCTTTGTTGTTCAGATTAACTCTTCCATTATCATTTCCTTGAAAAATGCTTACAAGTGTATCTGAAATAAATGTATTACACATTCTAGAAGGAATCTCTGTTTCTAAGTAAAGTTATAAATGAATAAAAAACAGCCCCATGTCTACGTTTGGTGCAAGGAAGCTCCCAAACGGGCTTTTTATATTCGTTTCCGGCTAAAATGATACTCTGTGTATTTTAGGAAAGCATGTGGTCAGGAGTTGCAGAATTTGGAAGGGTTTAAGGGTGAAAAAAAACCGAGAAAAGACCTTTGGATTTAACTAGAGAGATATTATTGGAGACCTTAGAAAACATGGTTTTATTATAGTGGTGTGGCTATAAATGTGGAAAATGAAACCAGAGAAAGTCTGGGAGGCCGTTTCTATTTACTGCCTTAAAAAAAAAATTCGGTGATAGTCCTCGTTTATAGTGCTGTGATTTATACATTCTTTGCCAGACTTCTGACTAAACGTATAGGTTTGCTACATTGCCACATTGCTAACACTCCAGGCCACCATCGGCAATACTTTTCTGCAACTGGCCATTCCTTTATCACAGTGTTTGACATCTGTGCCTGCACTTGATTGTGAACCTGAACAGATAGACTCTGTCATGAAAAGCCACTTCAGAAGTCCTCAGCAGTGTGGTTAAGTGTGCATGGTATCCACACAGCAGAGTCCAAGATCAGTTCTAGAGTAAAAAGTAAATATGTAACACCTTTTGAGAAGCCTTCTTGGCTGATACATATGCTAATGCAGAGGGGGGAATAGTAATTATTTTGCCTTTGGAGAAAATGCTGCCAATTGCCTTAGATAAAGAGCCGCATTCGAATGGAAATCTGTTTATCAAAGACATCGCAGCACCCTTATGTTTAGTACAACACTGCTTACAACAGCCAAGGTCTGGGATGAGCCTAAGTGTTACTCAACAGAAGAATGAAAAAAAAATATGGTGTATGTATATTCACTTACACACAACGGAATACTACTCACCCATATAAAATAATGAAACATCATTGGTGGCAACTTGGATGAGCCTGGAGGACATTATGTTAAGTGAAATGTCAGGGACAGGAAAAGAAATACTGTACATTCTCATAAGCAGGAGCTAAAAAGGTTGATTTAATAAAAGTAGAAAGCAGAGTAGTGGGTAATAGGAACTGTAATGGAGAGGGGAAGATAGAGGCAGGTTGGTTAGTGGACACAAAGTTACAGCTAGTTAGGAAGAATACCTCTGGTGTTACTATAGGATGATATAGTTAACAATTTTTTGTATATTTTCAAATAGCTAGAAGAGAAAGTTTTGAACATTTTCAACTCAAAGAAATGATAAATGTCTGTGGTGTTGATTATGCTAAATTATCTTGGTTCAATCATTACGTACTATAGACATGTATCATGATATCGCTGTGTCCTCATAAATATGTACATTTGCATGTCCATTTTTTTTTTTGAGACAGAGTCTCACTTTATTACCCTCAGTAGAGTGCTATGCCATCACATCTCACAGCAACCTCCAACTCTTGGGCTTAAGGGATTCTCTTGCCTCAGCCTCCCAGGTAGCTAGGACTACAGGTGCCCACCACAATGCCTGGCTATTTTTTGTTGTTGCAGTTGTTTAGATGGCCCGAGCTGGGTTCGAACCTGCCACCTTCGGTGTATATGGCTCAAGCTATAACCACTGTGCTATGGACGCCAAGCTTTGTATGTCCATTTTTAAAAAGTCAATCTCATCCCATGGTTACTGTTTTATGCATTGTTTGAAAATAATGTTCAACACTATAATGTTAAAAAAATTATTTCGACTTTTCTAAACCATCTCATACTCTAATTCAACTGACTGTGAAACTTTCCTCCATTCTTTAGAAAAAAAGGTCCTTTTTTTCCTAACTGGTGTAAAATGACAGATCTGCTCATACTGTAGAGGAGAGTTAACATTGCTAACAATTTAACTAATTGGGATCAGTCCTCAGTGTCGTCTGCTCCAAGCATGGATCTTTTAGGCTTCTTTGTTGTTGCTGTTGCTGCTGCCTTTGTTTTATTTCACATAAACTATTGAGTTTATTAGAAAGAAACTGAGGCCTGGAGCCAGAGACCTGGTTTCGTTTCTAGTTGTGTCAGATTCTCACTCCGTGAAGTATAATGTGCAGGGAATAAGATTACTCAATGCAGAACATTATCAAAAATATTTGAGAAGATGACAGGGGTATAGAGAAAATCCACAAAATTAACAACTGTGTTTAAACTCAATCTTACTTTATAGTGGATGGAATATATTCTTTGGGAGATGGTCCCTACTTTCAAAGTCTACAAAGAACAGCTATGTGGGGAAAGGACTGGAAAGGTCAAACCCGTGGGATTCATAGTTCCTGGTATAGCACTCACATTGTTTATTAGGTAGGGAGCGAAATTCTTGGACCACTTCTTGGGTTGTCTGCTGTTGCTGGTTAGCATGTCAAAAAATGACAAGTTTATTTTCATGTTTTCATTAATATTGGTTATAATCTGGCTTAGATGTTAATTGACAAAATCTTTCAAACATTTATGTTTGAAATAAAGACTGCTAATGATTGGCAATTAAAAATTTTAGTTACTTCTGCTTAAAGAAATAGGATCGATGTGAAGTGGCCAGTAGTTCATTTAGAACTTGTAGGTCATACCCTGCAGCTGTTTGTCTGAGGTGGGGTTCTGTTACTTACGTCTTTATAGCACATCCAAGGTAAGAGTATTTTTATCTAATCTGATACTAAAATACAAAATTCCTAAAAGTCAAAATTAAAAAATTATTAGCAATTTAGAAAACTGCACTGTTTTCCTTTATTCCCTTCAATTCCTTGAGGAGTTTTTGTGTGTATGTGTTAATATGGTGAAACTTTGCCCATTATGATGTCATCATTAAAGTCGTTTTTGATACTGAAAGATTAATAGGGTTTTTTATAAGGTGGTTTTGGTTAATCTTTCTTTCTTTTTCTCCCTCTCCTCCCCTCCTCTCCCTTCCCTTCCACTTCCCTTCTCCTTTCTTTCTTTCTTTCTTTTCTTTCTTTTTTTCAACATAGAGTCTCTGTTACCCAGGGTACAGTGTTGTGGTATCATAACCCACAGCAACCTCAAACTATTGGGCTTAAGCCCAATCTTCATGCCTTACCCTCCCAAGTAGCTGGGACTACAGGCACCCACCACAGTGCCTGGCTAGTTTTTCTATGAGATAGGGTCTCACTCTCATTTAGGCTGGTCTTGAACTCCTAAGCTCAAGCATTTCACCCATCTCAGCCTCCCAAAGTGCTAGGATTGATTACAGGTGTGAGTCACGTGCCAGGCTCAGTTTTGGTTACTTTGTTCTACTGAATGTGACTTTGACTTATCTTTTCTCTTGTTAATATTGTTATCTTTAAATTAGAAAACTGGGAACTTTGCATTTTTATGTTTTATTGTATAATCAATGTGTTACTTTGCTCATACAGCCTTCTTATGGGGACACACCTCTTTCTACCAGCGCATCTATCTCCTTGTTGTTTATGTTGTGTGCTTGGAGGGGACATGTTGATTTTGGAGGGCTCCTTGGGGATTCTCTATTGAGAATATATTATTATCCAGACTGAATAATGTCCCTTTTATATTTTGAAATTGCTATATCTGAGGAACCACGGTCCTTGGAGAAATTTTGGTATCTAAAGAAAATGAAGTCAGGAAAGACCAGCTTACCTCTATTTTGGGTAAGGAAAGATCACTGAAGTGTGACTTATGGTACATTTTTATAAAGCTCTAGATCCTATAAGGACAAAACACTTCCCAGATGTGTGATCCTTGAACATTCACCAGGGAAATGTTTTCCCTTATAACGTTCATTCATTTTTATATAATTCAAAAATATTTATTCAACATTTTATAAGTTTCACATGTTGTTTTAATGAGAAAAAACCAGTAAACAAACGAAAAATCTCTGGTCTCAGTAAGTTTCTTGTAGTGAAATGGCGGTGGAACAGACAAGAATATTATTAAACTAACAAATTAGATAATGTTGTCAAATTATGTAGGAAAGGCATGGACAGCATGTCAGGGGTGCACTTTTTAAAAGTTGTCAAGAAATGTTTTACTGAGAAGATGACATTAGAGTAAAAGCCTGAGTGAGACGTGAAAGCAAAGCAAAGAAGGAAGAGGGTTTGAAGCAGCAGAAGAATCTGAGCACAGACGCCAGCGCAGAGCCACGTAGAGCCTGTGCAGCGGGGACAGGGTGTAGCTGGCGTGGAGAGATTCGGATATTGATGGGGTCGCAGCATGTACTGAGTCAAGTTTTCAGGCCATTAGAACCACTGGCTTTAGGTGGAAATAGGAGACCTTTTAGGGGGTTGGCCAGAGGAATGACACAAATCTACTTTTATCTTAAATATATCACATGGCTGCAGTGATAAGAGGGGCTCTCTGGTGGAAGCAGGTGCTTACCTTGTGTGGTAAAAGAGAAGGTGGCTTCGTTAGGGTTGTTGCGAATGGTAAAATGTGATTAATTCTAGATACAATTTCAATATAGAGTCAGCGAGATCAGCAGACTAAATGTGGAGCATGGCGGAAAGAAGAGACCAAGGGTAGCTTTGAGTATTTTAACCTGTGCAGCTGAAAAGTGAAATTGCTAGTAACTTAGTCGCAGACATATTTGAGAGCAACAGGTTTGAAGAGTTTTAGGAAATCAATTTTGAGCATTCTAAGTTGAAAATGGTATAGTTTCCCGGTCAGATACACACACCTAGAGTTTATGTGTGAGATTTGGTTAGTGCTATAAATCTATAGAGATTTCACCATAGACTTGGAATTTAAAGTCATGAAACTAAATAAGATAAAATGAGAGTGAATATAAATAGAATCAAAAAGGGTGTTTAGAGCTGAGCTGAGCACCGGGGCTTTGGTGATGAGGAATAACCACAGAAGTGACAGAGAGAGAGGGGACGAAGACAGGAAGAGATTTCAGGCTTTGGTGCCTCACAAGAAAAGAGAGTATTTCCAGGAGGCAAGGACAGGCGTCATGTAAGGGGAGGAGTGAGAACTGAGCTTGAGATACACGCCTACCCTCAGCTCATTATGAGTCCAAGGCCTGCAGGACATCTCAGGTCTCAGGAGGCAGGAATCTTGAACTGAGCGTGTCTGCCATTGAGCTCTGCCCTGCACACGCCGGCTCCTTCTGGGAGTATCGTGCCCAGTTCTAGACGCCACAGGTAAACAATCATACTGAGAAATATATTTTAAAATGAGGAGAAATATGAAATCACTTTCGAGCATGTAATATGAAAACCGGTTGGAAGAATGAGTTCTGCTAACTTGGAGGAAACTAGGAAGGTAGTACAGCAACCTGTGAAAAGATCTGTGGGTTTATACCTGAGAGAAGGTAGTATAGCAACCTATGAAAAAATCTGTGGGTTTATACCTTAGAGACTTTTTTAATTTTTTGAGACAGGGTGTCACTCTGTCACCCTGGTACAGTGCAGTGGTGTAGCTCACAGCAACCTTCATCTCTTGGGCTCAAGTGATCCTCCTGCCTCAGCCTCCTAGTAGGAGTAGCTGGTACTACAGGCGCCTGCCACTGCCCCTGGCTGAAGTTTTATATCTTAGAATATTCTTTCTTATCACTTACAATATGCATTTCTGTTTTCTGTGCCCATTCATTATTTTTAATAAATATTAAGTGCTGTGATGAGTCACTCTGATAGCTACTAGAGATAGAGTAGGACGCCAAGAAGACAGGATTCGTTTTTGTGGAGTAGATTGTCTGAAAGTCTTCATCTAAAACTGTCTTCTACCATGATGACATCCCAGAACTTCTGGTATTCCTGAATTAGCAGGAAACTTAATTGCCTAACTTAATGAAGAGGAAAGAGAAAGCATTAATTTTACCTTAATGATTCAATGAACAAATAATTTCTTAGTTTTCAAAATCATTTTCTATATTTGATTCTACTCATATTTTTCAGGGAATGACTAGAAGTCATTCTAGTTGGCTGATTTTACATCACATCCTTGTTAGTCTCTAAGTTTTAGGTATGCTTATGTGCATATTAGATGTTTAACACTTGTAATAAATCGTATTTTATATAAATAAAGCGTTCCTTTAAAATCACTCTTTAACACTGAATGTCATGCGGTCGTATATTGAGAGGTGACTTGTGCTTTTACTCATTTGTTGAACATGTATTGAGCACCTACTGCATACCAGATAACTGACTGAGCTCTGGGGAATCTGGTGGTGAGCTGGACACAGCCTCGGGTGGGACCTGGACCAGAGGAAGAGGCAGGCGTTACTCTCTTGCCTTTGTGCTTCCCATGACATATTCTCAAGTGCTCTTATGAGGTTTTCATTGCATGAATCTTAAGCTGTGAATAGAATTATTTGCTATGTATCTAATGTTTGATGAAGACAGCAGGCAGTTTATAAATGTAGAATTATTATTTTTGAATCTTTGATAGATCTTATTGATGCAAGGGAAAGACGTTGTATCATTTTTTTCAGTAAGCGTAGGCGGCAGCCCTACATCTATCTTGAGCCAGCAAAGAAAACAGATAATTATTTAAGTTCATGTGTTTGATGATAACCGTTTTTTCTTGGCAAATGCTTGAATTAAGCAAGTTTTTCTATTGATGTTTCCATGATTCAAAGACCTATTTTTTTTTTTTTGCCAATTAGATAGTATATTCAAATTCTTCAAAGTGCGTCCATGTAAATGTAAAATATGAAGTATGCTAGTAAGGACAAAACAGTGTTTTTACTGCAGTCAGCATCGGTTAAATGTATACCTGTTTTCAATATTGAGAAACGTGGTAGTTCATTTTTTGGAATATCTTTAAAATTCCCTTCCTTTATGTTATCTTTTATTTTTAACTAGGTACTTTAGATAGACAGATTTTGTGAAGATCAAGAGTAGGTGTGGAGGGAGGGAAGCAATTGAGTAGAGGTGGACAATGTATCCTGATTTTTACTATTTAAAAAAAAAATTAAAAACTTGGGCGGCACCTATGACTCAGTGAGTAGGGCACCAGCCCCATATACCAAGAGTGGTGGGTTCTCAAACCCGCCCCGAACCGACTGGCCAAACTGCAAACAAAAATACCAGGCATTGTGGTGGGTGCCTGTAATCCCAGCCACTCTGGAGGCTGAGGCAAGAGAATCGCCTAATCCCAAGAGTTGGAGGTTACTGTGAGCTGTGATGCCACAACACTCTACAGAGGGCAACAAGGTGAAACTCTGTCTTTAAAAAAAAAAAAAATTTAAAAAAATCTTTAGGCAGTTGATCCTAGTGGAAGTCGGAGTGAGTTGCCCATCACTTCTGAGGCCTGTGTTGCCATGCAGCTAAATGGGGCTGACTTTGTTTTAATAAGACAAACTTTGTTTTGTCTTTTAAGAAGGAGGAACTAATTTTTTACTTAAATAGTTTTATTACAGAAAGAGTAAATGAGATACTGTTGAAGTTTCCATGATATAAAAATCATTTAGCACTAATACTTTCTAAATTTCATTGGTACTCTGCTTTTGAATTTAGGATTAAAGTTGAGCCTTATCATGTTTTATAGTGAGTATTTTCCTGTGTGCATGTATTATTCTAGGCAACCCTAAATTTTTTAAGCTGGTAGAATCTTACCACCCCACCCTACCCCATACTCCTTCCCTCTCACATCCTCCTCCCAAGCACCCTATTTTTTGTACAACATAACCCAGTCCTAGAAAAAAGATATATTCCCTTGAAAGGAATGCTTTTCTTCCAAATTACTGTTAATAAATGAGGAATTCAATGACAAATGAAAACTCTGTGGATACAAGGCTTATCAATCCCCCGACTTCTCATAATATGAACCGCTTTTATGTCTGCTCTTGCTATGAACACACAACAACATGCTCCTCTGCTTTCTGAACTAAATTTTGATTTGTGAGAAATTGTGAAATTCTAAATGATACATGTCTAGGTGATAAATGAAAATCTGTGTTTCTCTGTGCTCTGTATATACAGTCGAATCTCTAAGTTGACCACCCAAGGTCCTATAGCAAACTGGTCGACTTAGGGAGGTGGTCAGCATGAGGAACTGGGCCTCCCGTACGGATACAGACGTGTGGTGTGTGTGTGTCTGTGAAAATTAGGTCATCTTAAGGAGGTGGTCAGCATGAGGAACTGGGCCTCCCGTATAGATACATATGTGTGGTGTGTGTGTCTGTGAAAATTAGGTCATCTTAAGGAGGTGGTCAGTGTAGGGAGGTGGTCAACCATGGAGGTTGTACTGTTATCTTGAGGTCATCTTGATGCTTTTTTATCTTTCTGTGTTTCTCAGACCTGAGAGGACAGGCCACCCCACTTGCCCCAACATAGTTACACACATCTTTTTTAAAGTGTGGCAGTGTATAGAATTCTGGGAGGATCATTTCCTTCTCCCAGACTGTCTCTGTTGCTCATTTTTGTGTTAGGTGTGTTCCTCATCCGTTTTAGTGTCTGTGACGGTCCTGTTGTGTTGCTGTCCTTTGTGCCTTGCTCTGTTTTAGGGGCTCCAAAATGGTTTGTAGATGATTCTCCCCCAAGCTAGAAAATCTAACAGCCACTAAGATTTATGGAATGGAATATTAATTACTTAGCTTCATTTTAGACAAATTTGATTTTTGCATAGATAAACTTTTAAAAATTACTTGAGACGTTCATGGCTATGCTGCATAACTGGGGCCCAATTCAAAAGATTCTGATAAATATTATAAGGATTATATTAATAATTATAAGCATATTTCACATCATCTAATATATTCATATGTTATCCCAGGACAAAATTAATGCAGATTTTAAAAAATCATTCTGTCCATTAACATTAATTTTGCAGTGTTTTTCTAAGCAAACACATCAAAAGAGAGTAGCAATGTTTCTGCCTTAGGCAAAAAAAAAAATCTCAAAAACCTTTCTTGTGCTCCTGGGAGTCTTGTCTGCCCCTTCGTGGATGGCTTGCCATAACCTTGGGCACAATACAGCAGGCCACTCACGATACTTGGAGGTGATTTTATATTCATGATTAAATACATGTGAAGTATGTGCGTGGAAGGGCTCCTGGAGTTAAAATTTTAATATTTCAGTTGTCGATAACTCTCTTTGAAAACATAGCTTTTTATACAGATTTGGTGTGAAAATGTTTAGTTGAGCAGATGGAGATCCAGCTGGTAGAATATATGTTTGTCAGGGTATCTGGCATTTAGCTACATCCAAAAATGATAGCAAACTGAAAGATGCTGAGGCGCCGCGTGAGAGCCAGGGCAGCCGGTTAGGGGTAGAGCTTTCATATTTGATTTCCTAACCTTGTAGGGATGAATTTTCATCCAGATGGAATTTATAATTTTAAAATTAAAATCTGAGAAAATATAAATAGCATTGTCAAACAGCTGCCTTTCTAGAAGCTGGATTATAATAGGCCTGGAAGAACATACTACTTTGCGTGTTCAAATTTAGTACCTAATGAATAGTATGTATTTGCAAGTGTACAGTAAACGTACACATTACCCGGCTTTATGTTCTGTGTTAAAACTTGTTATTTTGGTTCTTGAGCTTAAACTGTAAGAAGTGGTAGATGATAATGAGAAGAGTACAGAGAGAATGAAAGAAAGTATTTTGGTAAGAAGGCCAGTATCCCTAGTATGTTTGAAAACATCCTATCCCCTTGGATGTCAGAATTCAGGCCCGCACCAAGGTGGAGGAAAGGCCAGCTTAGTCAGGAAGAGTAATGTATTTCTCTTCAGTGTTAGCGCATGTGCACTTAGTCGATTAATGAAGTCTTCTTATCTATTTCTTTTCTTGAGAGGTGAATATTTAGAAATAAACTATTTTGCTTAAATATATAGACTGAAAAATTCTATATTATATATTTGAGATTATTTGTTTGAATTGACAGCAATTGAGAAAAAGCCAAATTATAGTTAAAGAAAAAATTTTTCCTCTTAAGTTTTATTTTGATTGATTTTCCCCTGGGCTATCATGTTAGTAAAATCTTAATTCTAATTTTCACTGAATATGCCCAATTTTACTAAATAGCATTGATTAATATATTTATTTAGATAACAGGTAACACACACACGTTGGGGGACCCAGTTCCTCTTAAATCCTTAGAGCTGTTTACCGTGGCATGTATGTGTCTGTAGGTGGCTTTTGCGAGGCTCACCTTGGAGACCTGTTTGAATCACTGAATCCAAGAGAACTTTTGATCCTGATTTGATCCAATGACCTTTGATAGGTACTAAATTTTTTAAGTATAATCAAAGTAAGACTCAGGAATGTGCCTCTGTGATTCAGCCATCAATATAACCAGAGCTGTGTGCACTGCTTGAAAACAAGTATCATGAAGGACACAAGAAGTGCATTAATTTTTAGGCTCAGCCATAGCCAGGCCTTGTATATTGAGTTCCAAGCACAAACAGACCCTGAGACAGAAGTGTGTTTCTAGGAATTGTTTTGAAGGCTGCTCTTGGGATCGACACCTATCATCCATAAATGATGTATTACTGTTGCAAATTATTTGATTCTTTGAGTCTCAAAATTTTATATTCCTCCACTTTTTAAAACATATTTTTATTACTTTAGAGATGGAGTCTTGCTGTGTTGTTCAGGCTTATATGTAGTAGTGAGATCATAGCGCACTACCACCTCCAACTCCTGGGCTCCAGTGATGCTCTTGCCTCAGCCACCCAAGTAGCTGAGGCTATAGGTGTGCACCCTCACACCCAGCTAATTTTTTAACTTTTTGTAGATATAAGGTCTTGCTATGATGTTGCCTAGGCTAATATCAAACTCCTAGCCTCAAGCTATCCTCCTAGCTTGATCTCCCAAAATGCTAGGATTACAGGCATGAGCCTAGACCTCCAGCTCCACAAACCTGATATTAGATGATTGTTGTAAATGCAAATATGGGGAAGCACATCAGAAAGTTTTGATTATACAGGTAAACTGTGATGGAAACCAGTTATGTGCATTTTTATATGTACAAAGAATGATTTTGATATGTATGCCAGATATTTATACAGTGGCTTGAGAAACATTAACCTAGAAGAGACACATAAAAATACAAATTCAAATATATTCTTCAGGGTATGGGTCGTGTAAGGCAGAGCCTTTTGTAAAGCCCTACATATAAGAGTTAAGTAAGTAGAAACTACTGCTGTTTTATTATTATATGAGAACAAAATATACACAAATTATTTTGTAAACCATGGGACATTTTATAAGTGAAATTATATTAACTAATCAAGATTATTTTTTGAAAACTTACGACTCAGTGAGCTCCTAGAAGTCCGTACTTCAGCATTTTAATACTGCCTCAGGACTTGGTTAATTATGTTGAGCTGTCTTGTCTCTAAAGCATTAAATACTGGCAGCACGGGGTAGGCTTTAAATATAATTTTTCAACTAATGCTTATAAAATTTCATATATTGTCAAAAATATAGTAAGTTTCTTTATTATAAAATATATCTGTTTTCCTTTGCTTTAATTGCACATCTGACCTGTGCTATTAGCATCTTTTAAAAACCATAAAAGAGAATAGTAAGCATTATATTTCAACAGAACCTGGCTTTCTAGCTACATTCTTAAATATATTTACTAAATATGAAAGGGGATTGTTTTTCTCCCGAGTGAAGTAAAATTGCATTACAAATCATTTTGTGCTAATGATTGTATTCTTTTAAAATAGCCAAGCATATTTGGTCTCTAATCACTTTGCCTATCATTGTAATATAATGTTAATTTGAAAGAATTCTCTTTTGGAATGAAAGAACTAATATACTGAGTCTTTATTCGAATTTTACTTATATATTAAAATGCTTTGCTGAGCTTTTGTTAAATCTGCAGAATATTCCAACATGCTGAAGCTTCTTAGTATTAAAACATTACATTTATTGAAGTACTTCTGAGTAAAATAAAGCCAGGCATGAAGCTAGAATAATAGAAGGGACTCTTTCCACAGTTTCACAAGGAGGTTAACAAATCAATGATATGGATCAGTGATTTCTGTTCTTTAAATGAGCACCCCGTTAACACTAGCACAAAGTACATGCTAGAGGTTTGACCAAGTCACATCTTGAAGTATCTGTCATACTTCCTTACTGAAACATTTTACCCAATTTAATGTAATATTAAATATCTAATAAATATGTACTAGTCAGAGGGAGCCTCATCATAGAAAATTTATTTTTCAGCTTACCACAGAGATTGAAAAAAATTATAAACTCTCTTGCCTTATAATACCATTTTTCATGTGAATTTATAATTATCAGTTATCAGTTACCAAGTAAAGATTGTTGTAATGATTGATTGTTAATATATGTGTTAATGGTTTCTCAGGAAACCCTATTGAATCTACCCTCAGTATGTTTATCCTACACACACACACCCCCAGGCATATATGCACTTACGTATTATAAAGTCTGACCACGTTCTTGGCGTCCCTCCATGCAGTCTCACCCTCGCGTTTCTCTTCTTCATTACCACAAAACTTCCAGAAGGATCTCTGGTGTCCTACACTTGACCCTCTGCAGTCTGCTTTCCCACGGCTTGGTCTTCTGTAAATGTAGCTCATTCTCTCTGCTCAGAAGGCTGCTGGGACTCCCCATCTCACTCAGAGAAAGGGTAAAGGTCTGCAAGGACTCATGTCACCAGTTTCCTAGCCCCATCCTTGAGCTCTGGCCCCACTTCCTGCCATTGTCCCCATCACTCACAGATTCTGTCTGTGTCAGGCTCTGCTGGTAAGTCACACACCCGCAGCTCTCCTGCCTTTGGGCCTTTGTTCCAACTATTCCTGCTACCCAAGAGTCACCTCCAGGTGGTATGTCTTTAGCTCCCTAACTCATCTCCTCAAATCATTGTTCAGACCCCGTATTCTCAACATATAATACATGTAATACAGTATAATACCTTTTAACTTCTCGAAATTCCTAGCCCTCCTTTACCCTATTTTAATATATTCTTTTTCTTTCTTCTGGAGCAGCGGTTCTCAACCTGTGGGTTGTGGCCCCTTTGGCCTGTATTAAAGGTTCACAGCATTAAAAGTTATTAAAGGTTGAGAACCACTGTTGTGGAGCATTTCCACACTCTGCAGTTCTCTTGTCTTCCTTCTGGAGAAGGTGTGCTGCCTTAGGATGGGTATGTTTCTTTCCCTTGATTTTATTTCCCTAACACTTAGAAGAGTGGTGTAAATATCTGAAGGACTTAATAAAAATGTGTTGGATTGAATTGAATTCTAGCTGGTGCCATTAGTAGGAAGAGAAATAATTAAATTTGTATTATTTATACTTAAAACTTTAAGTCTGAATTTAAGTGACAGCAAATGTTCAGAGGTTGTCAACACCAGAAAAAATAATTGTATTTATCAGAAAACACCACCATTTTTTCCCTGTCAGCCACAGTGGTAGTTTTCTGATAACTTTAAAATTAAGAAAATATTGGGCAGCGCCTGTGGCTCAAAGGAGTAGGATGCTGGCCCCATATGCCAGAGGTGGTAGGTTCAGACCCAGCCCCAGCCAAAAACTGCAAAAAAAAAAAGAAAAGTTTTTTGGGGGGAGTTGTTTTGTTTTTTAATATAACTGCATAAAGCTTCAATAACCAATCTCATTATGGCATCATTGCCATAAGGGTAATGACACAAACAAACAAACAAACAAAAATACTAAAAAAAAAATAAACAGTACACATCTTTCCCCACAATTTTTCTTAAAAGCATTTGTGTTTAAACTGCATAAGCAGAAAATATAATTGAGAGATTAATTATATCTTCCAAATTAAATACATCTATATTTGTTAAAAATGAACTGATTTATAGCATTATCTGTCTTGTTCTCATACCTGTGAAAACTACATAAAGCATTTGCAGTTGCCTGCACACCTGCACTTAGAGACCATGAGTTAGTGGACTCGTGGCTTCAAAATGCCTGGTTCCAAGTAACTGCTTTTCTCTGCATAGCTTTCACTTTCTCACCAAGCAGATGGCAGCGTAGTGGCAAGCTTTGGAGACACGCAGGCCAATTTATTCTGCCATGCACTGAAAACTGTGTGAGAATTTGTGGGCAAAATAGAAGCAAGAGAAGGAAACTAACACTTTTGGGAGCCATGCTATATACCAGCCACTGTGTTAGTGTTTTCATTATGTTATTTCATTCAAGGAATCCTTGAATTAGCAAAAGAGAGATGTTAGATCCCAGGAGTACAATGTATCTTATAAATACATTTTTCTTTTGAGAGGGGTAATGCCAGAATTGGATTAGCTGTTTAAGCTTCATGCAGTGTAATATTTTGATCAAAAGAAAACAATAGAGCATTCCAGATACAGAAAATTCCGATGAAGAAAGTGTGGAGGTAAGATCCAGAGCTGTGGCTGACCTGAGGAGGAAGAAGAGTTTCAGCTCGTCTGTGCCTTCATTAAATACGCTACTTCATCTCTTTCTGTAGCTAATGACTCTCCAAGGGATCCCTAAGCCAGCTGTGATGGCAGCAGGAGCCAGTTTCACAGATCGTAGGTGCTAGACGTGTCCAAGAGTTTCTGCTTCTTTAACAGCTGAAGGGTTTGGGGGTGGGTTGAGTTGATGTGGAGGGAGAATACAACTTTGCTATGTTTTAATCCTGGTAAAATAGGTTCTGTCCAACCCGTTAATACATAAACTTGTGATTATGTATGATCCTGTGACCAGGTTTAAATGTAGCTTAAGTCTAAATTTTTATAAGGCTAGACCTTATTAAAAGAAAATTCATAGTTGAATCAATTGCTTTGCTAATGTTAAAATGGAATGACCTGAAAAATGTGTCTGAGAATCAACTATGGCTTATAATTCATGCATAAGAAGTATCCAAGGCCATCACAGAAGTGGGACACACACAGTATAAATGTGTTCCCAAATTAGGACATTTACTTTTTGAAGAACTCTTTCTTTTTTCTCGGCCAGCTTCCACTGCAGTTTATGCTGGGCATTCCTGGGACGTGCTTCCACCTATCATGAGAGGGGAAATGCAAATTCATTTTCACTTTAGCTTGTTTAAGACATAATTAAAATAGTAAATCTTCTTTAGAATCCCTGTAGTAAATTACAAAGCCTGAAATATGTAAGGTTTCTGCAAGATTATTTTGTATCTACCCAGGCAAACATACAGCTTATACACTAGAGAATAAAGCTCTTAAGAGCATCTGCCTGTGAGCTTGCCTGCATCCTAGAAGAAAGAAAGGGGAAAAGAGAGGAAATCGAAAATGTCCAGCATGTTATTATGTGTTTGGCAAAGAGCAGCCAGGGAGAAATGACCCCAGTAAACACAGCAGGTTGTTTTACTAAACGTACAATGTGAAATTACCACCTTCCATCTTAGGACTGTGGTTTAGTTTTCCACTTGTCAAGGCTAATTGTTATTTTCTATCTGGTTTCTAAATGTTTTCAATATTTGTTTGCCTTGCTATATCACTTCTACATTAGATGCCATGTGCATAGGAAATGAATACCATTAATTTATATAATGTAGGAACTCAATATCAACAGACATTGTTAAAAATATTTAGTCCTTTAAAAATATAATCAGGTATAGTAAAAATGTATGCTTCAGGTTTACTTAGTCATTTTTACAAATTGGGTAGAAAGTAATTACTCTGCACAATTGATATTTTACACATAAATGATTGCTTGCATATCGAGTAAAAGTTTGTACTTGATAGGTAGACATTTAAAAGAGTGGATAATTCTTAGTAAGTATAGATGTTTGCACTGAAATTATCTTTGAACCTATGTAGCCTGGACACATAATCTAGAAATTTTAGAATTGTCCTGTGTAATCTCACATAAGCAGTATTAAAACACTAGCTTTTAAAGGCTCTGAAAATATCTGTAACTCCATAAGGAAAAAAATCCTAAATATTTTCAGGTTGATACTATAAGAGAAAATTCTAATGTTATAAGCTAATTGACATATTCAGTTTAGCACAATGAAAAATTAAAAGGATTTCATTTTAAACATTAAGTTATTAAGAAGTTGGAAAAGGACGTTATGCAATTATTCTTAAACATAGATAATCTCCTACACATTATTAAGTACAAGGAATTTTAGGAATCAGCGCCTGCCTGCCTTATTAGCTGTGGTTTGAGAGACTAAAGTCGGCTCATGCTAACCATCTATTAGTTCCCCTCTGTTACTATTATAAAGATAGTAGTTCGGAACCTTCTACATTAGCATAACTATATACATCATTACTTTCTGTTAAATGTGTGTTCTCATTGTATCCTCATATCACTTCCAAAAAGAGAAGAGCTTAGCTTAGTCATTTCTTTCACTGAGAAAAATTTTAATTTCTACAACTGGACCAACAAAATTGACTTTTCATAAACCATTAGGGGTATATTTGGAGTATACACTCCAGAGGGCCCAGTCCTTCACCAAGCTCCTTATTAGAAAATATAAACTATGTTTCACTAAAGAGAGGATCAAACACTAAAACTGAATTATCAGCACGGTATTATAAGTAAATGAACACATTATGAGAAGCTTAAATAGTTTCATGGCCTATGAAAGACAAACGTGGTACTCTGCGGGTAAAAGTTGACAAGGAGAGGCAAACAGAAAGTCCGAGTGTGGATGTCACAGCTCAGAACTCGACTTCTGGAAAGTATACAGCAGAAGTCAACTTTCCTAGCCACAGAAGTTAAACCGAAGTTACAAAGACTTTTCAAATATAAAAAAAAAGTTTGCCATTCGTTTTCATAGCCACAGAAATTAGCTGAAATCTGAGTAAACCTTTAAGTGGAGTTAAGATTTTGTTGTTGTTTTTGTCATTTTAGATTGTTAAACACTAAGTGTTTTCTCTTAAAATTTGCTTTAAGTTTTCACGATTGAGGCCCTTTGAAGACAGAGATAGACCACACCACTGCTGAGTATGAATTTTATTATTCGTGATCATGTTTTTTATTTGGTTTAGTGTATGTCTTTGAGATATTTGATATGCCGCATAAATGACACATTATTGGTTTAGAATAAATTATCTTAGTTTTTATTAGGTAATTATGCTTATGTGATGCATATTTTATTTAGAGATTAAACCTAATCAAAGAATTTAATATTCTGGTTTACTGAATGTCTTAAATATGTATATTCACCTATTAATCACGTAATACTTTTTATTCAAGAAAATCCTTTGTCAATCTTAATGTTAATTTTCAAAATTTTAATTTATAAAGATCATAGTGACTTCTTTTATGTTGGAGTTTCATTGAGGGTACATAGTGAGTTTTAATATATATATATATTATTTAAAAATCATTACCTTTATTTCTTTTATTATTTTTTTATTTTTACATATACATATGATTATTAGGTTTCCACCTTTTGCCTTCACAGAATTAAAAAGGCTTAAAATTTACCAACAATAACAATGTTTAAGATAAGGACTAGAAACAAAAACCTCATAAAGAATGAACAAAGATAAATACATTCAGAAAAGAAATCAGACAATTGCTGTAACAAAGTATTAAACAACAATAATAATAGTAATACAAAGAAAGTAACAATCACATTGTCAAATGAGAGTATGACTATTACAGAATGCTTTGACTCTGAGGTTCAGTATAGAGTCATCAATTAACTTTATTATTTTTTCCAAAGTCTCAAAAAAAGGAAAACTAATATTTATAAAAAAAAAAAGATAATTTCAAAAAATATATTTTTAATATTTTTTTAAAATTGCAAATACCATTAAAAATTATTAAATATTATATTTAATAAAGTTCATACTTCTAGATATTATCAATTAAAATGTCTAAATAAAAATTCATTTTCTAGAATGAACATTTTACCTTTTATTCCTACGAAATTATTTTTACTTTTCAGCATAATGCCTATTAAGTCTATTAATAGGGTTTTCCATTTGTGGCTCTGAAGCTCAGTGGTGGTTGTAGGTCATGTACGTAAGGTGGGCTTGTAACTCTGTTGGTTGAACCTGGAGGTGTGCATGTGCTCAGGGGAGGGATGTTTTAACTCAGGCTGTGAGTCAACGTAGGGGGTAGGTCAGGGACATTCTTGGCCCCTTTGCGGGGGTCAGATATCATTCCACTGTTTTGTTAAATAGTCATCCAAGCCTGAAATCTTTCACCTCCGAAGTTGCAATCACAATGGTAAATAAGATGACTACTGTGTGAGTTAAATACTAGATAAATAATTAATGTTGAACAATGTATAGTAATAGTAGAGGCAACGAGTGTATCATATAGGACTTTTGCCATATGATACTTTAAAGAAAAAGAAAGATAATTTATCTAAACTGAGGCTTCTCCCTATTTATTTTCCAATGTAATTTACTTTAATGTAATGTATAGAACACCCAAATTTATATATTTTTCTGAATCAAAAGGAGTATTTCCTCTGGAATATACTGGTTTAACCTCAGGGAAAAAAATGTGAACACGTTTTTATTTCAATATGATTATTTTTCAAAGTATTCTAAGTGGGCTGCATTGTATGTGTCGAGGCAGCTATAGTTAGATGGAACTAACACTTTATGTAAACAAGAAAATGAACATTAATGGAATGAAGAGGGGGATGAGAAGATTTTTAAATAGAAAAAAGAAAGGAGAAAATGTATAAACCATAAGATAGCAGAAGTGAAAAGAGAGGAAAAGAATGAAATTATAAAACATAGAGCACAGGAATAGATAAGGTAAAGGAAGAGAAAAAGAGAATAAATATGTGTAAACTCTTCACTATCTCTAGTAATTCTGAGACCAAATTATGTCTGGTGCTGCTGAGTGCTGGGCCATGGCACTGTGGACCCAAATTTTCCTCCTTTCTAAACCAGGATTACCGTCCTTAGCCTGGACCTCTTTCTTAACCACAGCCTCCAGACAGGGTGAAGCACCCTCTGCTTCAGTCTCGCTGTTACTTTCACCATCTCTTTTACTTAGTCCTGATGACAAAGACCTATTTTTTTCCTCAATTTTTCTTTCAAATTGCAAACCAAAAAAAAAAAAAAAAAAGCCCAATCCAAAATAAAATAAATTAATAAAAATAAAATCAGAAAGCATACAAATAATTATCTTGGATTGTAATTGGTTTGATTTTTTTTATAATTATCTTATACATATTGTATTCTACTCAGTTATCCATATTAAATTTTGTGTGTATATTTATGCCAAGTAGGAATGCCTTACTATATGAGATTCTCTTACAAAATGTATTGTTTCTGGCTTATAAGCAATGTGTGTTTGAGTAATGCAAAAACAAGAGAGAAAATAATCACTAGCAATTAAGACTTTCCCAAATTTTCATGAATAGTATATGCTATTTCACCCTATATACTGATTTTTTCTCAGTATCACATAGTGTCATCTTCTCATGAAATAAACTATTTCTTGAAAATATTACCTTCAGATGTTCTCAATACTAATACGATACCAATATATAAACAGTTACACGACCACACGAATGATAAAACACAGAGTATAGCAAGGGGAGGGGAGAAGAGAGAGAAGGGAGAAGACAGTTGGCAGGAGGAGGGAGGGCAATTGGCCAGCTCTCACCTAATGTGCACAGTGTGAAGCTATTCTGTACACCCCCTGGGTGAAGGGCTCAACCACAACTTGAACTTGACCTTGAAAGTGAGAACAATGTAACCTAAATATTGGTACCTTCATTAAAAGAAAGGAAAAAGAAAGAAAATATTTCCTTCATTGTTTTCAGAATATTAACACCTGTGAGATATTTAGGTTATTTTAAACGCTACACACCACAGGTGTACCTGGCTTAATGCACTTCTTAGATGTAGCCTTTCTCAAGCTGGAGGCCGTGGGCGAACTTGCATGGAGCAAGTCTTCAGTAGCATATGCTCACTTTTGACATTTGATAATTTTCACATTTCAAACTTTTTCATACCTTTTATAAAGATATGTGGTCAATAATCTTTAATGTGGATATTTCAGGGTGCCACAAACCTTGCCCACATAAGACAACAAGTTTAATTGATAAATACTGTGTGTGTTCTATGTGCTTCACAGACGAGCTGTGCCCCATCTCTCTTTCCCTGCATCAGGCCCCCTATTCTGAGACACAGCAATATAAAGATTATGCCAAATGGTAATCCTACAGTGGCTCAAAGTGCTCAAGTAAAAGGAGGTATTTCTCACTGTAAATCAAAAGCTAGGCATGATCAAGCTTAGTGAGGAAGGTGTGTGGAAAGCACCCATGGGCTTGTGACATGCACCAGTCAGCCACACCACGAAGGCAGAGGAAAACCCTCTTGGGGGATATGGAAAGTCGTACTCCAGCAACAGGTGAATGGTAAGAAGTAAAAGAGCCTTATTGCTTATATGGGGAATAAAGTTTCATGGTCTGGATAGATTAATGCAGCCACATTTTCTTAAGCATAATACAGACCAAAGCCCAGACTCTTCAGTATACACAGTCTGGGAGAGGTAAGGAAGCTGCAGTAGTACAGTCTGAGGGCACCAGAGGTTGGGGTGTAAGAGTTAAGGAAAGAAGCCACCTTCAGAACATGGAAGTGCAAGGTGGAACAGCCTCAGTAGGAGCTGCAGCAACTTATCCAGAATAAGATAACTGATGCAGGTGGCTGTCCTAAACAACAGATTTTTAATGTAGATGAAACAGTCTTGTATTGGAGGAAGATGTTGTCTAATACTTTCATAGCTGGAGAGGAGAAGTCCAAGACTTTCATAGCTGGGGAGGAGAAGTCAAGACTTATAGCTGGAGAGGAGAAATCAATGACTGCTTCAACGCATCAAAGGGCAGGCTGCTTCTTGTGTTAGGGGCTGATGCAGCCGTGCCTTTAAATTGAAGCTGGTGCTCATTTACCCTTAATTCCAAAAATCCTAGGGCCATTAAAAATCATAGCAAATCTACTCTGCTGTATAAATTAACTGACAAAGGCTAGACAACAGTACATCTGTGTACAGTGTGGTTTACTGAGTATTTTAAGCCCACTTTTGAGACCTACTGTTCATTGGCATTATACCTGGTCACCCGAGAGCTCTGATGGAAATGTACAAGATTAACTCTGTCTTTAGGCCTCATACAATATCCATTCTGCATCCTATGGAATAGGAAGTAATTTCAAGTTTCAATCTTATTATTTATGAGAAACATTAAATATTTAAGTCTGTATTTTTCATAAATTCCCCTGATAGATTTGGGCAAAATAAACTGAAAATTTCCCAGAAAGAATTTAC
The DNA here is from genome assembly GCA_963574575.1 of Galagoides demidoff. Lineage (NCBI taxonomy): Eukaryota > Metazoa > Chordata > Mammalia > Primates > Galagidae > Galagoides > Galagoides demidoff. The sequence continues at coordinate 25,757 of CAUYQV010152447.1, forward strand.
CATTCCTTATGCCATTAAACACATTTGTGATTCATAGGAGATCAAAATATCAACATCAACTAGAGTTGGGATAAGTTGACTCTAACTCTCCTGTGTGACATTGAAGGGTTCAAGACTTCAGTAGAGGAAGAAATAGCAGATGTGATAGAAATAACAAAAGAATTAGAATAAGAAGAGGACTCTGAATATGTGACTGAATCTGTAAGGGGTCACTTCTTAAAATAAACAAAGAATATGGTTTCTTCAGATGACTTCTGGTGAAGATGCTATGAGCATTGTTAAGATTACAACACTGGATACTGACGTAAACTCAGTTGATAAAGCAAAGGTGTGGTTTGACATTGACTCCAGTTTTGCAAGAAGTTCTAAGGGTAAAATGCTTTCAGACAGCTTCCTGTGCTACAGAGAAAGCTTTCATGATGAGTCAGTTGATGAACCCACTGCATCACTGTCTTATTGTAAGAAATTGCCCCAGCCACCCACTTTCAGCAACCACCACCCTAATCACTCAGCAGTCATCAATATTGGAGCAAGATCTTCCTCTAGTAAAAATATGGCTCACTCAAGGCTCAAGTGACCCTTCAAAATTTTTTAAGCAATAAAACATTATAAATTAAGGTACGTGCATTGTTTTATTAGACATAATGCTATTATACACTTAATACACTACAGTATAGTATAAAACTAACATTTATATGCATTAGGAAAACAAAAAGTTCATGTGAGTTACATTCACTTTATCACAGTGGTCTGCAACCGAACCTGCTATATATCTTTGATTATTCTGTATAGATAATCCCTTTGTCTCTCTTCCTTTCTTCTTTTACTTCTTTCTTTTCCTTTTCTGTTCTTGTTTTTTCTTTTTATTTTAAATTTCATACTATTATGAGCGTGCAATCAGGTTATAGTGTTTGCATTTGTTAGCTAAGGCCCCAGTTGTAGCTTTTCCCACACCCAGAAGGTGTGCTGTACATATGTGCTTACATTGTGCCCGTTAGGTGGGAGCTCATCAGACCCCTGCCCTCGGCTCCTCTCCCCCCTCCTTCTCCTTCTCCCCAATTTAAATTAAGTTGAGTTTTTCTTTTGTGTGAGTATTAGTTCATTTACTGGCTTCGAATTAGTATTGAATGCATTGGATACTTGCTTTTCTCCCCTAAATAGATTATTCTCCAACTCTATCCAGGTTACTACAAAAGATGTAAAGTGGTGGTTCTCAACTTTCCTAATGCTGCAAACCTTTAATACAGTCCAAAGGAGTCACGACCACAGGTTGAGAACTGCTGATGTGAAGTCTCCATCTTTTGTTATGGCTGAATAGTATTTCATGGTATACATATACCACAGTTTATTAATCCAGTCATAGGTTGATGGGTCTTTTCATTTTATAAAAGACAGGAGTCTTACTGTATTTCTCAGGCTAGATGCAGACATGATCTTCATAGTGTATCACAGACTCGAATTTCAGGGCTCAGGAGACCCTCCTGAGTAGCTGGGACCACAGACATGTTCTAGCATGCCTGGTGCTTGGCCCTATTTATTAAAGATGCATTTTTTAAAGCATCAGCATCCCTTCAGGATCCATTTAAAGAAGTTGAATTACTATGTCAGAGACTAGGTGCTTATCTTTAATAGCTTCATAAAGGCATTATTTCACTGTACATTATATCTAACAGTGCAGCAGAAGGAACCTTAGGTACCGTTTTTTAACTTTTATGTGACTGTAAAGTGGAACACTGTAAAATAATTTATATCACCTATTTGGGGGACTTTCCCATTGCTTATTTTCATGTAATTTTCAATATTTTTCACAGTGAAGCGGAAAAATTAACTTGAGAATGGTTCTGGGAGTACAGCTCTCTCCACTGAGGTCACAGCCAAGATTTGTGTGAACGTGACTCATGTCATAGGCCAAGTAATTTATTCCAAACCTTTTAGTACCATGAAAATTAAGTTAATTTAAATAATTCATCTTTATTGAAGACTGTTCAAAAACATACCTCCTTTTAGTCTTAATCTTTTAAAATGCACTTGCTAGATGCCTGATAAAGCAATTAAACTGTCAAAGAACTAGGGACTCTGAACCAAATATAAAGTGACTAAAGTGATTCAAATCCACCTCTTAAAAATTAATTCTCCATGCCCCGATCTTACTTGCTTTGTTTGCCTTTTTAACAAGTAAAAACTGTAAAATGTAATTTTTGGATGTGAGAAAATTAACAGCAGTTATCAACATTGTTCATTTAATTGTGCAACTACTCATGGCCTTCAGCATCAGAAGTTATGGCGAGGCTATTAGTTGCTGGTTTGTACATGAACATTTGTTCTTCATTTACATTGCCCTCAAGAATAAAAGGTCTTATGATAAAATATTTTATAATGGAATTATAATATTTAAATAGTTATGTATTTTCTTATATAATTATGTTTAATTATGCAAATTATATAGGATCACAGCTTATGAAATTTAGAAAATAGATTTCTTTTGAATGGCATATATAACAAAGGCATTTTGATTAGCCTCATTGGGTACCAGATATATTTTGTAATGTTTAAATAAAAGTTATTTCTTTACAAGTATTATTTTATGTCAAGATTAGTTTTTTATTTAAATTATCATTTTGATGAATCTTGGAAAAGAATTTTAGAACTTAGATGACTATGATTATTTCTTGATGTTAGCATTTCATTTGGTAAAGTATATGGGTATAACATGGTTTTTTTTTAAGAAAGGAAAAAGCTGTATTAAAATTGTAATGCTCAGTATATATTAATAAGTAAAGATGCATACAAATCATGTTTGACTTCTGCATACAACATTTCGAAGTAGTGAAAAATTTCAGAAATGTCTTATCTACATGTTACCTTTCAAGACAAAGAGATCTCTGAAGTTTATTTGTAAATATGTTAATGATTTATAAGTTATTATAAAACTAATAGGATCTTTTAAAATCTACACATAGTTTGTTGCCAAAGCAGGGGTTGAAAGGCCTGTGCAGAAAGGTTCTAGCATCTTAAGAGGAAAAGGTGGTGGTTAGAGCCTGAGACAGAGTTTGAATTATCATGCAGCATATCACTCAGTAGGGATAAAGCCTCAAAAGATTAAAAAAAGGACAACATTTCATATGATACAAAGAATATGCTTTCTATTCAACAGTGTCAGATTTCCGGGGCTCTCTGCTATTACTCTGATACATCTGATCGTTCTGTCCACCCCCATCTTTCCCACTGCTCACTCTTTACCAAGAACACCACGGATGAGAGCACTCAGGGTCACATTTTCTCTTCATTCTCATCATGATAACATCTGAACAAAATGCACAAATCCACATTCATTGAAAAGAAGTATTGCTATTTGAGAACTAAGTAGAAATTGTTACTACCTTCACTATTTTTAAGTAACTATAACTTCATCCAGACGACTCAAAGCATGAACGAGTAATACTGCCACGAACACAAAATGGGCAAGGCAAGTCCACACACCCGTCAGGAGCTCAGGAGCACAGTCAAGATGATTATTTACATCAATAGATAATCTACGATAAACAAGATCAGCAAGGGAGCATCCATACAGCAGAATTGTGTTTCCCACAGTATATTACTTTATAGACTCCTTTTATAAAATAGCATTTCATTAAAATCAATGGAGATATAAGTGATTCTAAATATGTCTATCCACTGTGATCTTTTTTGTTAAAATAAATCATAATTGTTACTAAAGTAATTAGTTTATTTGGTCTATCTTCATAGAAAGATGTTTTTCTCCTACAAGAGAGAATTGAAATTGATTTCTTTCTCCTACTGAACCAAAGCCTTGTCTTCCCACAGTAGGTCATAGAATTCAGCTCAGATTTTAGCCTTATAACAAGGAGACAGAAGCATGATATTCTTATGCTTTTGAAGTTTAGTTATATTATTCACACGGGAAAGACAGCACCTGCTTATCCCTTGACAAATAAATTTGGGCTGCGCATGGAATAGAGCTTAGAAAACAGGAAATGAAAAAGTCAACTTATTAACATTGAGATTTTTTGTTAAACATTGGAATTAGTTTCCCATAAAACATATTCAGTTCATTATAACATACATTTCATGAAATCCCACGTAGCTTTTGGTCTCTCTAAGATTTGTGTCTGTTTCCCCATGCCAGGTGTGCATTTGGCTATTTCAACAGACAGTATTTACTTTAATCAAATCCATTTAGATATTTGAGAAATACGTTTCTGAAACTTTTTATTACTTTGTACAAACCTGATACTTTTTGGCAGTTTCCCTAAGGACATTTTCTTTTTTAATGTTTTCACTCCCACAGAAGCTAACATTATAGTTTTCTTATACCATTTAGATAAAACATAAACTTCTCAAAATAATGTTGGCATATCAGTAAAATAAGGAGTCATTCAGCTGGAATTCCTGGGAGAATTTATAAGAGTGCAAAATAAATTATAGGCTGCTTACAGAATTATACAGTCAAGTCATACTGTTAAAATTTTTATTTAGAGTTAGAGACACATTTGGACTAATTTAGTTCAAATAAGTATGATTCTCACCTAAACAATGCTTACCAGACAGGTTTTTTCTTTCATTTAAAATACTGACTACTATTTCTACTAGAATATATTCTAGTATTTTATTTTGATACTCATCATACAGGTTTGTTTATTGTAAAGCAAGATGGTTCTGGTTGACAAGAGGATGCCCACAAATGAGAACAGTAGCGACTTGTTGAGTGCTATCCTGTGTGTGAACATTCAGGATACATGAGAGGAAATGTTTTAAAACCTTTTTATTTTCTGCTGCAATGTAAGTTTGCAAATATGGCACTAATGGAGGAATTGAAAACAGTAAAAAAATAAAAAATAAAAATCTATTTCCATGGGTAAGAGAATAAATTAGTTATGGTTTTCATTTTCTTGGGAGTTTAGTACATATTTTTTTCACAGTAACCTAAATATGCCTAGTAAGCCTAAACTGACTCTGAAATTTATTAAGGAATTGTGTTTCTATAAACATTCAAGCGCAGGTGTCTTTTTATAAAATAACTTTTTTTTTTCCTTTGAGTAAGTCATCAGAAATCAAGGAGGTGGGAGCGGGGGTGAAAAGAGGGTGACTTCACGCCTGCAGGGCCCAGTGTGCACTTAGAACTTAGACTCAAAATGTACAAAGGCAAGTTCTGTATCCAAAATATTTGTACTCCTGTAATATTCTCAAATTTTATACAATTATTAACAAATGCCAAGAAAAGCCACTTTCAGAGTCACTAGTTGCTGGTCTCATAATTCCATGTGCTCTGGATTTTGGGGTTCCTTTCTCACCTGGGCACTTCACCTGTGATGGCCTGTATGGTTTCTAATGTTTACAGCGAAATGTAGCAGGGATGGTTTCTTTAAAAAGTTATTTGTAACCAGCACCATGGTGTCATTAGGAAATTTTATTCCACTAAATTCTGTGCAGTAGAATTGCTTCAGCCTCATGTTATTCCTTGGACTTTAACTTAACAAAATTTTTCTGTTCAGTCCCACTATCTTTTTCTCTTGTCTTCTATCTTTACTGTTCATTCTGCTCAATCAAATCCTTTACCATCCTGTGGGAAGGTCCGTGCTTTTCTTCCATGAACACAATCAGTTGTACATTGATTCTACACATACGTATTTTGTGCCGGAATGTAATGGGGAAGCTATAGAAATAGTTATAAGAAAGAAAATAACAGACCAAAATTTCAGCTGTGATGAAGCTGGTGAGATGCGGGAGGCGTGAAGCAGCTTAAAAACTATATTGTGGTTTGGAAGGTGGTGAACAGGAGAGGGCGTGGGAATGAGGGGTGGGGAGGACAGAGTTGATGGACAGTTTTAACAGTAAAAGGGGCAACAGGAGGAAGGGAGCAGATCATGTACATATCTAAGGGAAGAATACTCTCAACCAACAGAACTTCATCGGTGAAGCCTGGAGGCTGGAGCACAGCCACTGAGTGCTGGAAAGGGAGGGGATGGAGCAGCAGGCCGCGCAGCCAGGAGCGGTTCCTGAGGTTGGCGGGAAGGCCCTGGAGAGTGCAGCAGAAGGCCGGAGACCCAACTGTGGGTTGGAATAACCCTCCTGTAAAACTGCAGCCTTCATTTAGCAAACATTTTCATCTCATTTCCATATTTCTTACTTTCCTAATGAGATTATATACTCCTTTTAGTCAAGGACATGAGATATAATCAATTCTTTTATATCCCCTAAAGCATCAAGAATAAAGTAGGTGGTATAGTGGCTTTTAGTAAGGAATTATTGATTTAGTTTTGGAGACTACAGCAGAATGGATAAAATAAACATTTCTGCCAGCTCTGGCGGCTCCAGAAATCTTTTCTGCACAGATCCATTAGTTTACCTTATAAATACAGTGTCCAGTAGAAATTGGCTTTCTGTCTTCAGTCTAGAACCAAGAATAAACCTCTCGGGAACATCTGTAAGGTCTTTCAAAATGTGTGAGTTCAACAAGTGTCTGAAATTTAGGATTTCGATATAATGGGTGCTCCATCCTGGAAGGCCTCCTTGTCCTTTATATCACTTCAGTGGATCCTGTGATTTAATCAGAAAATGCCCACTGTCCTCCTCCTTTGAGTGCAGCAAAGGCTGTCTTTAACAACGATGCAAAACCGTCTTTCTCTGATTCATTTCTCAGACATTCTGTCTTGCAGCATGTGAGAAGCATATTAAGCAAGTAGTCAGGTAATGGAAGAAAGGTTTCCACAGATAATGCTTGAAAATTCAATCAAAAAGAAATCCCAATTCATGGAGAAAAGGTGGCCTGTAGAAGACAGGGAGAGCTCCAGTGGACGTTCGTAGAATAGAAAGTGCTCCGTTCCTCTCTTCCAAGATGGAACTTCACCTCTCCTTCCCCAATAATAAACCATCTATCTTCTAATGAAATTACATTAAAAACCTCCAGTAAAAGCTTATTTAATTTAAAAATGCAAAGTAGATACTATGATGATCCATGTGATCATGTGCATTACTTTGTCTCCATTTATTTCCATTTTGTTTCTTAAAAAGGAAACCTATGGAATGGTCTTATGGAATGGTCTTACTTCTGAAAGTGGTCTGTCTGTATGCTGGGTCTGCAATTGCAGCCCTAGCCACATGCTTCTCATCTCTACACAGAACTTGGCTTTTTCTTCTTAGTCCTTCCTCCTGTGAACATAGTATGTACTTTACTTACCTGGTTTCTTGTCTACACCTTCCCACCCCTGTGGAGATGTAACTTACTTGGACTTTGCTGGAAAGAGATGGAAGTGGGCAGAGGTGGGACCCCGGGCGTGGGTCAGCAGCTGCGAGAGGGTGAGGTGCTGTCCTTAGAGTAGTGAGAAGCGGTGATGCTGGCTGTGTTTGAAGGTAGAGCTAGCTGGATTTGGTGTGATACACACACAGGTGTTCAGTAGAACTCCAGGTTTTCTCTCTGAGCAAATGTGAAGATGAAGTTTCTTCTGTGAGGACCCTGACACTGAGCAAGGCAGTCTGTGGGTGGGCACCGGCCATGAGGTTCTGCTGTGTTCAGAGTGAAACACGGCTCCTCGCCTGTGCAGCTGTGGCCTTGTGCTCCGGACGCCTTCCTCAGTGCTGCCTTGCTCTGCATACACCTGACTGCACTGTGGGTCGTGTGTCCCAGGCCACATGGTCAGACTTCCACTGCCTGTGGCCCATAATAAGACCAAGCTGGAGCCTGGAAGGCAGAGGCATAGATGCAGGGCACGACCTCCTGCCCTTTGTCTGCAGTCAGTACTTACATCTCTTCTGTGACTCCAGGTCCCTCCCAGCCTCGGTTTCTCCCCATTCATCCTGTGCAGTGGCTCCACCGTCTCCTTCCTACTCCCCAGTGTGAAGACAGCAAAGCACTTGCCCTTGCCTGACACTGTCAACTCTTCTCACATCCGTATCCACAATTATCTACATTAAACTCGATTCCCAATATGTGTTGTTGGTCTTAGATGCAAATTCATGTAGTTTACAAGTAGAAACAGCAGTTAGAACAGTCTGTGTTGAGGCTGAGTTTGGGGGGCTGGGGGGTAATACAGACATTACAATTAGAAAAAGAGTAATGATGAGGTCTGTAGGAGGGGGTGGTTGGCATGTTTGGAGATGGGACACTGGAGAATGGGATGCTAAGGAAACAGGAGTCATAGTTCAGTGACTGTTACCCACCTGGACTTTAATATTCATAAACATTATAACAGAAATAGTATCAGGAAAAGATGAGCAAGTAAGGGGCTAAAATCCTTAAGGAATGAAAGGAAAGGACTTGACCTGGAGCCTGTGGGTGGTAGCAGTTTAAAGAGACAGAAGTCACACGATCTATTGGCATGAATATCTTAGCTGTGGGGTTTTACATGAAAGTGAAGAAGTGACAGAACTTTCAAGCCTGTGGAAAGAGCATTGAGGAGAATTACCCTCCTTTCAGGAAAGGGTAGGAGAATAAATAACCTGCTTGGACGGCTTTCAGAAAAGCTGTGTGCACCCAGAAGTAGCAGGATTCTGCATAGACAGTGGAACGGAGAGGGCAGGAATGTCCCAAGAGGAGGGTGTGGATGTTGCTGATGGCTGAGGAGGAGATGGACACAGTTGCCTGGAGATGAGAATTCAGATGGTAAAGGATGGCTTGGGCGTCCTGGGTACCTATGGCAACTGATGTTCAGGGGCAGAGGTAAGGAGGGGTTAGTAAAGACTGTCTTTGAGAAGGATTTCATTAGCTGGGCTGCAAGTGCGGAGCAAGCGGAGAGCAAAGGTATTTCCAGGACTCTGGGGGCCCTGCCATCTCTTCTGCTGGTGTGGAGGAGAGGGGGAGCTGCTATCCTTAGAGTAGGAATGAGGAGGAAATGTTTACCAGAGGTGATGGCTCGAAGTGGTTTCCACTTGTCTGTAAAAATACGTGTTTATTTTACAAACATTTATAAAGTAGTAAGTGTTTGGAATTGATTTATATACATTTCTCACTTTAAATATTAAGTCTCTATTATCTAAATTGTAAAAATCATTTTTTCATAGCAGAAAACATATTTTAAATTTCTTGTATATTTCAAAATACATAGAAGAGAAGAATTTTTATGTTCCCAACAGAAAGAAAAAATAAATACTTGAAGTGATGGATACCTTCATTACTGTTATTTGATCTTTGTATACTTTATACATGTATCAAAATATCAGTTTTACACCAAAAATATGTACAAGTATGATATATCAATTAAAAACAAGAAAACTTGACTTATATAGTTTATATGTGTGAATATACATATATATATATATATATATTTTTTTTTTTTTTTTTAGACCACACAATGTATTGTGACCAGATGTTTAAATTCTGAGGGTCCCTTGATCAACTGTATGCAGGATACAAATATAGGTTGTATAACCATATTTCTGCCAATAACAGATTATAATACTGTATTTTTACTGAATCTTTTCTATGTTCAGAAATACTTCCCGTGGTGTTACAGATGCCTGCAGTGGTCAGTGCAGTAACATCCTGACCAGGTTTAGTCTGGGAGCATCAGGCCACACAGCGCCCAGCCTGGTGTGCAGTGGGTTGAGTGTCTGTTTGTGGGCGTGCTCTCCACTGTAGTCACACAATGATGAAACTGCTAGTGAGGACTTCCTCAGAGGGTATCCCCATCATTAAGTGACCTATGTCTACGTAATTATTTTATGCAACAAAGGGAGTTAAGATATCTTAAAAAACAAACTGAACATATCCCTTTTACATTTTCTGACAAAAATGTCTAAAATTTGAAATATTTTAATGCATTATTAAAACATACAGGAGTGTTTTCATACTCATTTGATTTGTGGTTAAAAATCTGAAGATTATGGACATATTATTAGCAAAATATGACTAAAACACTGAGTGCTCATTTGCACTGATTTATAACTTTTTTACATTATAAAATTCATGCATGTTTTAAAATTCATAAACATGCAGAATTGTCAGAAAATAAAGATTGACCTCCCACTATATGTCTTTCTTACTCTCTACTCTGCCTGTATTTTTATATATGGTGATATTTATTTCTGACAATTTAACATTGTGTTGAATGTGTCGTCACATCTTCACTCAGCAGATCATCAGCGGATTGCCGCGCTGTTCCTGACTGTGCTCCCAGTGCACGATTTCAGCCGTCACTGAATTCTAGTCTGTGGTTGTAACGTTGTTTCTTTTAATCATCACATGGTCAAATAGTTGTTACCAGTGCTTCTCCTGTGAGAAACAACCACCTGCAGAAATCCTTATAAGTATCTTTGATATTTTTTTTGAGAATTCTTAGAGATACACTTTTTTGGTTAGGAAGTATTACATTTTCATTATAGATTGCCCAGTTACCCTCCAGAAAGCCTGGGCTGATAAGAGCCCTTACCGGATTTGAGCTCTGTCCTCTGGTTTCCCTTCTTCGCCCGTATGGGAGGCAACAACTCATTTAAAATATTAATACTGATCACTGTTTGGGCTTAGTACCTTTAATTTTCTTACTGGCCATATATGTTTGTGCAAATCTATTGTGCAAACTCTTTGTGTATTTTAGTCCATATTCTAGAATACACAGTGTACATATATAAATGTTCAACGTTGGCCGCTTTTTGATTTTACATATGCTAATCTCTGATACAGGGAAGTTCATATTTTTATGAGTTGTTCATTTGCTCAATATCTGTGATAAACGTTTCTTTGAGAAACTTTATCTGTGACTAAACTAGCACATACTTCTTCATGTGTTCTTGTATTAAATGACTTAAATTTTCTGTTAACTTAGTTTATCAAGAATAGATATTATTTGTAATGTGAAGGTTTTTCTGACTCTCTGCCCCCACTAATCTTTTCAGTCACTGTGATACATTATCTATTATAAAAAGCACCCTCCCCATGGTATTTTGAAAAGGTATTTTTTTTCCTAAAACCATATAGGGACTGGCCTATTTCTAGACATTCTAGTCTTCTTTATTTATTTTATGGTTAACATGACATTATTTTACTTATCATAGATTTGGTTATTTACATCTTAAAATCTGTGCCATTTAATTTATAATTGTCTTTCATAATTTCATTGTTTATTCAAAAATGTTTACTTTTTCAGCTAAATTGTGCACTCTTTGTGTTGAGTTTTTAAAGAAAAAAAGATCCTCTTATGGTTTACACTGAGTTGCTATTTTGTTGAAACTGTGGATTAATTTGGATAAACTGGATATCCGCCCAACATTTTGAGGGTTTTTGTCTCAAAACATCATCCATTCCTCTGTTTAATCACATATGACCCTTGGGTGTTCAGTATAACACTATTATTTTCCTTACATAAGTCCCATTGCTTTCTTAGGTTTAAAATAAAATAGCTGTTGACATTCAGAGCTAAGACTAAGTACTATAAGTAACTAACTTTTCAACTCATAAAACTTATAAATATGTGGTGTATTCAAAAAGTCATAAAAGAAGTAGACTGTTAACACTTGACCATGAGGCTTTGTCAGCCAGTTTACTCCAGTGGGAGTTTCTTATTGGCATCTGCGCTGTTTCACAGTCTCACCAGAATGTCCTCCTGCCACAGGTCTGTGGTCTCAGGGATTTCAAGAATGAACCCACAGACCACAGATCAGTGGTAAGACAGTATTTATTGGACAGAAAGGAGTAAAAAGCACCAGAGCTTCTGGACAGAAGTACTAGAGCTTCTGGAAGAGGGAAAGACTCAAGTGGGAAGACTCCGTATGGGTCCTTTGTCTAGGAGTTTTTGGTTTTTTTTTTTTTTTTTTTTTTTTTTTGAGACGGAGCCTCAAGCTATCCCCCTGGGTAGAGTGCCATAGCATCACAGCTCATAGCAATCTCCAACTCCTGGGCTCAAGCGAGTCTCCTGCCTCTGCCTCCCAAGTAGCTGGGACCACAGGCGCCCACCACAATGCCCAGCCATTTTTTGGTTGCAGCCGTCATTGTTGTTTGGCGGGCCGGACTGGGGATTCGAACCCACCACCTTAGGTGTACGTGACTGGTGCCTTAGCCAATTGAGACACAGGCGCTGAGCCAAGTATTAGGTCTTGAGAATTGCCCTTGGTCAGGACTTGGTAGCTGAAAACACATTTTCAGTGTTAATGAGTGTTATTGACAAATGAACGAATGCAGTCCCTCCAGCTCAGGGCAAAAGGTCAGGGTGTTCCCTTCATGAAATTGCCCAGGCCTAGGAAAACTGGGGTCCCCTGTCCAGCCTTGAATGGGGGAACCCTGTATCATACATAGAAAGTTGCAGAAGCAACATCTCTATTTAATAAGATAGTGACCTACCAAACATTTCCTTGAAAGAGAATTTTTGAAATGACACATATTTAAAGCTGAAGCTTATTTAGTTGAGGACTGATTTTGCTCCCACCCTAAGGATAACTCTATCACTAATCAATAAGGAATTACGTTTAAATAGCATAATGGAACTGTGGGCTAACTCGGGTATTTTGGGCAGAGACATGCTGCAGTAGAAATTTCAGTGTCTTGAAAAGCAATTAGCTGAAGCCTGAGTAGGACATGGTAGGGCAGGCTGAGAGATGCAGTATATATGGGCCTCAATTACTGAGTTCCTGTTTTTAGTAAATAGCTGCCCTATAGGTCACTAAGTGCTGTTACCGACAAGGTTGTATATGAGAAAGCTTTTATTTTAATAACCAGTGGCAACTTGCACTTATAAAAGAAGCTTGCATTTCTCAAAATACTACTTTGGTGCAGAATGGCTGCACAGAATTGCAGTTTCCTCAGGGGTAGTAGACCTAAGCCAATTATAAACAAAGGAATAAATGGGACATCAAAGGAAAAGAGTTTCTGAGTAGACAGAGAACCAAAACTTACTCCTCTGGAATGTGGTTTGGGCTCTTTATAGCTATACTGAGCGAAGAGAACTTAGGTTCAAAAAATAAGCTATACTTAGAATGAAGACACGACTATCTGTAAGTAAGTTAACTCACTTTCCTCAGAAGGAAAATGAAGCCATGCCTGTCCATGCAGACTTCACATCATAGCTGTCAGCTTTTACTGTTTGGTGACCTTGGGAAAGTTGCTCAAATTTTTAACCTCTTACCTATCCATAAAGTGGTGAAAATGCCTTCTCTGAAGGCCATTTTGATGATTGAATTAGGTATATAGGTACCTTCCTCAGTGTGTGGCATTGAGAAATGAATGGTGACCAGTGAGAAAGCATAGTTTTTATTTTTATTATGTGTATTTAAGATACACAGTGTGATGACACGGGACACATATAGATAGTAAAATGGTCACTGCAGTGAAGCAGATTAACGTGTCCACCATTCACATAACTAACCATTTTTCTGTTTGTGTGTGACAAGAATGGGTAGAATCTACTCATGTAACAGGAATTTCAAATACAGTACAATTTTATGAGCTGTAGTGCTGATGTGGTGTATTAGACTTCTAGATTTGTGCGTCCTACAGACCTGCTACTTTGCATCTTGTGACCTACATCTCATTTCAACTTCTCCTTCCCATTCCTGGGAACTTACTTCCTTAAGTTTTACATGTAAGTAAGATTGTGACACATTTTTTTTCTCTCTGCGCCTGTCACAATCTTACTTACATGTAAGTAGCATAATGTCCAATCCATCCATGTGGCAGCAAGTGACAAGACCTTTTTATTATTTTTATTTTTATTTTTTTTGCAGTTTTTGGCCCAGGCTGGGTTTGAACCCACCACCTTTGGCATATGGGGCCGGTGCCCTACTCCTTTGAGCCACAGGCACCACCCAAGATCTTTTTTTTTTTTTTAAGGTCTGAATGAACTTTCATTGTGCACACACACAAATGCATGCACACACGCACACACCACCCCACAGTTCATTCATTCTTCCATTGATGGACGTGTAGTTTTTTTTCCCATATCTTGGCTGTTGTAAATGAGGATATAAGGAACATAGGAGTGTGAATATTTTTACAAGGTGATGTGATAATTCTATTTCCTTTGGGTATGTGCCTGGGTGAGGGATTGCTGGATTGTATGACAGTTCTATTTTTAATTTCTTTGTGAACCTCCGTACTCTTCTCCATAATGGTTATATCAATCTACAATCTCAACAAAGGCATACAAGGGTTCCCTTGAGAAAGAATAATTTAAAACAATTTACAGATGTAAAAACAAGCAGATGAAAATTTATAAAAGACGATGTGATATGTAACTACTGACGTTTTTGTCAAGAAGACCTCAAAATATGGAAAGGTATAAACTATTTATTGCTTGGAGGCATTAATATTATAAGTATATAAAGCCTTCTTGATTCATATATTAAAAGTGATTATAATCATATTTATAACAGGATATGATGTGTTTCTGTGTCTATGTCTCTGTGCATTCAACTTAATCAGTTAAGCAGTTTGCTATTAAATGGAAAAGGGAAAATGGATAGGAATAGCTGAGATAATTTTCAGGAAAAAGATGTGAGGATGTATCACAAAGTCCTGAAATTAAGATAATACACTGTCAGCAAAAAGGACAGGCAAGTAACATAATAGAACAGAAATCATAAAAATATATGGGGAAATCTATATGAAATAAATGACAATAATAATGTTATAATGACATTTATTTTGCTACATGTAATAAATAAAAATAAATTCTTTAGAGAATAATTATAAACAGAAAAAGTTAACAATGTTGAAGAAAATATAGTGTATTTTTGTGACTTTTACTTAGAGAAGGAATTCCCAAAAATCCTAGTTCATAAAGAATATTTAATAAAATTGACTATGAAACAAAGGACCAGTATCTTGTGTATGTATTTTTTTTAAAAATTATAAAACCATAAATTGAAGAAAAATAAACCAATTAAGTATGTGAAACTATAGAAAGAAGAATGGCTGATAAATCAATAAAATTAGAAAATTGCAAAAATATACAGCAACAAAAGACCATTTAATATATAACTAAGAAATATGAAATATTAATTTAAAACTCTGTAGCATACCAAGTATTGCCTGCATACCCAAAGGGGGAATTTTATAAATTTCTGGTCTAACTATATATTTATAAAACTGCTTATAAGTAATGTAACAATATCTATTCAACTGAAAATTATCTCAGTAATCACTTTCTAGTATACACATTCATACAAAGCTCAAAATAGCTGAACTGTCTCTCTGTTCCCCTCCCTTCCTCCTCTCTTCTCCCTCCCTCTGCCCCCTTCTTCCCCTCTCTCTCCTCAATTTCAAAGGTAAACATATTGTAGGATTTAGATCTTTTTTCAGAAAAAAAAAGTCAATTTAAAACTTTTAAATCACAAACTTTGAGAAAATGACCCTTAAACAAGCCAATCTGATTTTAAATATATAGGGCTGTCTCATACCTCAGGTAATGCAGAAGCTGTGCTCCAGCAAAGCAAAGTGCTGATTTGATTCTATCTGCTATAGCCCTCCAAAATTTTAAATTACTGTCGATGCCATATGTGAATCCTTTCCTGTTAACATGTGCGTTGGAAAAGTTGGATTTGATCTACACATGTAAAAATAATGAATAGAGGTATATCAGTAAGTTTTGAGACCTGGTAAACTATAATTAACATAACTAGAGATAGCTCCCTATGATGTTACATACTATATATTCTTGGAAACAAAGAAACATTTAACTACAAACTTATGACATTGCAATCTTATTTTTTTAATCTGTAGGAACTAGAGAACATTCCCCTTTAAAAAGTTCAAACTAGTTACCCATGAAGAAATGTTTATTTCTCCAGCAAATCTTCTCTGATTTTAGTATATCAGAGTTATATATAAATCAACTTTTTGATACGTCAGAGTGGATATTATTGATAATAATTGGGATGGGAATTAAAATTAGTGTACTGTGATACATTATTCCTCATACACTAAGAGACAAGGAGAATCCTTATTTCACAAAATGGTATTTACTTTAGTACATTCCAGTCCGAGTCCATAGTTAAAACCCAGGCAATATTGTAATCTCTACATTCAAAATCATAGTGTATTAAGACTTTTTCCACAGCTAACATCCTTGAGGTTGACATCTTCTTGTGACTGAGTAGATAGCAGCAAGAAATTCAATTATAGCAAGCCAGCTCTGTCATTGCACCTGTCTGCTTGCACGGGAAATGATTTGTAAATTGGGCTTTATCTTTCCTGTTCCATAAATCTCCTGTCCATAATTGACACTTGTCAGCATAGATGAATAGTGGGAGAAAGAAAACAGAAAGTAAATGAGTAGCCCACCTGGGAAAAATGATGTCTTGTTGCCTTTGGGAGTCATTTACAAACAGCAGTACCTACGGGCCAGTTTTTATCTGCAAGCAGGTGGCAAACATTTTACTATTGAAAAATACAATGCCAAGGCTGAATCATAACCAGACAAAAGAACTATAATTAATATATAATATTTTCCCAGAGACTATAAACATATCTTCCAAGGAAAGTGGAGCTTTCTCCGCTGTGTGTGATGCTCTCTCAATGCTGCTAAACCTTCCTTAGTATCAGGTGGTGTCTGACCTGTGAAAACCGTTCCTGAAGCACCACGCTGGCTGTCCTGGGCGCTGAGATGGTTCCGTGTTACACAACTCAGCATCAGTTCAAAGTCGGTTGATACCAGTGTCCACAGATTGGTTTATAAAAGACATAAGAATGATGATATTTTCTTTCAAACATCAAAAGAAACAGGGAGCTTCCTTAAGATCGTCTTGGGAGCCATAAATGACAGATAAACCTTCATATCTAATTCTCTAAATGGCTTACTCAACTTTATATGTCCTTCTAAAGTTTATCTCATATTTTTAAAACTCATATTTGGAAACCAAAGAAAAAGATTTGAGAATTTATTAATAATCTCTTGATGTTAAATACCTAAGGATTCTGAAAAGGCATTCTTAAATTTCACAAAAATTGTTGAAATAGTCTTTTTTACATAGTACCTAATTTAAAATATAATTTAATTATTAAATGAATGTAATCTTTTTTTAAATCCCCAACTTATTAGAAAAATAATTTATCATTTCTTTTGAATTTTACAAGATCAAAATTATTTTCATCTATATGATTTACAAATATCTTCTAACTTAAAAGAATCATTTTTACCCCTAAATAATTTTTATATACCTACTGATCCCACAGTAACAAGATAAAACAAATTTATCTTGTTTGAAATGAGAGCAAAATATTAGAATTGGAGCATTGGTGGGAGGGTAGATTTATCTTGAATACCTTCCCAGCACTGTCTTTGGAGCCCAGCACCCATGGTTCAGTGGGTTGCCTGTCTATCTGGTGTTTACAGAAGTTGTCAGCATTTTGTAGTGTGTATACTACAGAATGAAAGTTTGCCTGAGGATGTGAAGTTGCTTCTCTGTAGGTTACCGTTAGTGTAAAATACTGATGTATTGACGCCTACGTTAATACACTGAGCTTATGAACACAGCGGGGAAGGTCTTGGATATTGATCTAAAGCAATAGGTACTAATAGCATAATACAGTGGTTCTCTATAACCTCTTCCCAAGGTCAGTTTTATCATGGGGCAACTTGACTGAAGAACAAAAAACTTTTCAAGACAAGTATGAGTACTTTACTTTTATTAAATCAGCAGATTTCCAATAACAGGTATATCTGCTGTTGTTTTCTAACTGGTATCAGCAGTCTGGTCATAGAAGTTTAAAATACTAAGGTAAACTAAAAATATTAGGTAACATTGAAAATACAGATTCGAATGATTTTGTATTCACAGGTGAGAACTATTTTAAAGCTTCTTTATGCAGATGTATTGCTTATCTAAATGTCAAAGAATCTTTCTATTTGTTCCACAAACAAGTGTAAAAGACTTGCTTTGTGTTTGGTACCTAGAAATGGAACCAGAAACCAAATACAATCCTAGCTCCAGTGGACTTCCTATTCTGGTAGGGGATGAAGACATATAAATGGGCAGTTTGCCTACCTGAAGTCCTGCCAGGCAGAAGCTGTGTCCTCAGTTCTCCTGAAGTTGTGAGCAGGAATTTTCTGGCAGACTAGGGTATAAGGATTTCCATGGAGAATAAATTTGGAAATTATAACCATGGACCCATAAAATGGCACAGACAGTTAAAGAATAGAAAGAGATTTACCTGTTAAAGAAAATTAAAGGAGTTTTGTAATCCAGACATACAGATATGAGAAACAAATAGTGGGTAATTGATGTTGGAGAAGTAAACAGCTCACGTGCCTGGCCGACCTGGCCGGCTGTGCCGAAGCTCTGGCAACCGCGCTCACGTGCCTGGCCGACCTGGCCGGCTGTGCCGAAGCTCTGGCAACCGCTGTCTGTCTGTTGTGTAGCGAGCTGCTGCACAGGCCCAGCGTTGCCTATGCAGTACTTTCCCCAATCTTTTAAAACTTGATATTATCATCTCCATTTGAGAAATGAGAAAACTGAGGCACAATGAAATGAAATAATGAGTACAAAATTCACAGGGTTAAGGTACCCAAGGTTGTGATTCTTAATGGGAGTGATTAAAAGCCTGAAGGCATCAGCAGAACATAATCAAAGGATGTTTCAGAAAAGTTATGGTAGATGTTATTAATATAAAGATGTGTTAGGTCAGGCTTTCAAATTACTTAAAATAATAAAATATCAGCCTGTTACCAAAAATTAGTATAATCGGGAAATATTATTTTATAATTTTTATCTACAGTTTACCATAAAATTCTATGATAGATATTATCCTTAATTAGAATTTGTTTGTATGCATGATTTGACATTTTGTAAAGCATCTACCAGGCCATATTCTCTAACAACACACAAAATAAAAGGAAGCAAGAACATAGTGACGGAATAAAACAGACCACTGACAGCTCGGCAGAGGCCTGAGAATAGCACAGCTCTGCGGAACTAAGCTAAGATACTCAGAATTTCAAGTGTATTATTTTCAAAATATTTATATTAAATTTCAACACATCATTTACACTGGGAGAATATAAAGTAAATGAACTGAATACAAATGTGTCTTTATGTGCTTTTTATTAACGTCAGTTTTGCACATTTATATCTTTATTTTTCTTAATATTACATTTGTTGAAAGAGTGCTCATTGTTGACCATCGTGCTAAAAGATTCACATTTCCAATCCTTTTAAATCCTTCCACTTGCTTATTATATTCCCATTATACAGATGAGAAATATGGGGCCAAGAATAGTTTGACCTTTGGGCCAGTAAGTGACCTAGTAAGTGACCCAGCTGGAGTTGAAACTTTTCTGCAGGATTTCAAAACTTGTGAAGTCATGCGAGAGAAATCATTATCACGACACTTAGTTTCTGTTCACTGCGATTAACTATAGATGAATATAGAGGAACACCCAGTCATATGTTCTTAATTCCAAAAGTGGAAGATATAATTTAATCTAGAATGATTTGAAATGCTTTTCTTTGTGACTTTGGCATATAGTAGGAATTACATCCAGTGTTTTACAGACTTAGCACACGTGTGTATATGCCCCGTGATTTACAGACTTAGCACACGTGTGTATATGCCCCGTGATTTACAGACTTAGCACACGTGTGTATATGCCCCGTGATTTACAGACTTAGCACACG
>CAUYQV010152450.1:0-36032 GCA_963574575.1 Galagoides demidoff
TACATTTTTTTTTTTTTTCAGTTTTGGCCGGGGCTGGGTTTGAACCTGCTACCTCTGGCATATGGGACCAGCACCCTACTCCTTTGAGCCACAGGCACTGCCCAAGTCTATACATTTTTTAAAAATTAAGTTAAGAAAAAAAATCAAATAAGATCTACTAAGTAGTATCATACCAGTGTTTAACAACAGGGAAAACTGGATGACAGATGTACAGAACCTTTGTGCTATATCTGTAATTTTTCTGTAAGTCTAGAATTAATTCAAAATGAATTTAAAAATAAAAAAAAAAAGACAAAGACTCACCCTACAGAAATAATACTAAATCTGAAATAGGGCCAGGCACAGTGGCTCACACCTGTAATCCCAGAACTTTGGGAGGCTGAGGAAGGAGTGTCACTTGAACACAGGAGTTTGAGACCAGCCTGGATAATACAGCAAGACTCCAGCTCCACAAAATATAAAAAAAAAAAGCCAGGTGTGGTGGTGGCAGGTGCCTGCAGTCCCAGCTACTCGGGAGGCTGAAGCAGGAAGAGCACTTGAGCTCAGGAGTTGTGGGGCGGCAGTGAGCTAAGATTAGGCCCTTGTACTCCAGCCTGGGTGGCAGAGTGAGATACTGTCTCTAAAAAATAAAGAAAAAGAAAATAAATAATGAGAATTATCTTCAATAAAGAAAGGTATAGGAAGGAGTTTTAAAATTCTGGACACACAAATATCCTTAACATGCCCCCTAAAAAGGCAAACCAAACAGCGTATAAAACAAGACTCTGGTGACACGCTCTACCCTCCTGCAGTGTCTCAGGGACCCACCCACACCCCCCTCACCCGGGCCCTGCTCGCTGCTTCAGAGACACCCTGCGCCCCCTGCCCCCTTCCTCACTGGTGGGGAGGAGGCTGTGTGTGTGCTTGGTTTCTTTCTTTACAGGTATTTATTCTCGATACGTTAACATGTAAGCCAAAAGTTAATCAATGGCCTTTCCCACCTAATCCTCTTCCCGCATGGGAGTCCCCGTGACCAGTAGCGGTGGCAAAAGTGGCCACACTGAACAAATACAAGAATCTTTAATTCTAATTTCCATTCTCAATGCGTGTTCCTATTGTTCAGAATTTTAGTTCTTCCTTGATTTAAAGCGAAATTTGTGGTGGGCTCTGTACACCGTCAGGCCCAGGCACTGCAGCTCTCCCTTCTCTGGCCCCCGTCCCAGGCCGGCACTCCCAACACACACAGGCCAGGGCCCTTGCTAGTCATGGAACTATGTACTTTCTTATTTCTACCCACACAGGAATCCCAATATTTTACTCACAGCTCAGACATGCACTTACAAAAAGATGCTTGATCTACTTTTAGTTCCTTAAGTGTTCTCCAAACTTCTTTCCAAAGTTCTCCAAACTTGCATTCCCACCAGCAGTGTAGAAGTGTTCCCTTCTCTCCACATCCACACCAACATCTGCAGTTTTGGGATTTTGTGATGTTGGTTAGATGGTATCTCAAAGTGGTTTTCATTTGCATTTCTCTGATGATTAAAGATGATGAGTATCTTTTTCATGTGTTTGTAGTCCATATGCCTGTCTTCATCAGAGAAGTTTCTGTTCAAGTCTCTTGTCCACACAGAAATGGGGTTACTTGTTCTTTTCTTATTGAGTAGAGTTCTCTGTAGATTCTAGTTATCAGACCTTTGTCGGAAGCATAACCTGCAAAAATCTCCCATTCTGAAGGTTGTCTGTTTGCTTTACTTAAACTGTGTTCTTGGCTGTGCAGAAGCTTTTTAGTTTGATCAGATCCTAGTAATGGATTTTTGGTGTTGCTTCAATTGCCCAAGGGTCCTCCTCGTAAAATATTCTCCTAGGCCAATTTCTTCAAGTGTTTTCCCTATACTCTTTTCTAGTATTTTTATAGTTTCATGTCTTAAGTTTAAATCTTTTACCCAGTGAGAATCAATTTTTGTTAATGGTTAAAGGTGGGGTCCAGTTTCAGTCTTCTACAGGTCGCCAGCCAGTTCACCCAACACCATTTATTAAATAGAAGTCTTTCCCTCATTGAATGTTTCTGATAGGCTTCCTGAAGATCAAATGACAATAAGTAGCTAGGTTCATCTCTTGGTTCTCTATTCTGTTCCATAAATCTACCTCCCTGTTTTGTGCCGGTCCCATGCTGTTTTGATCACTATAGATTTAAAGTATAGCCTGCAGTCTGGTAATGTGATACCTCCTCAAGGAACTAAAAGTAGACCTACCGTTCAATCCTGCAATTCCTCTACTAGGTATATACCCAGATGATCAAAAATTATTTATAACAAAGACATGTGCACCAGAATGTTTATTGTAGCCCAATTCATAATAGCCAAGACATGGAAACAGCCCAAGTGCCCATCGACCCATGAATGGATTAACAAATTATGGTCTATGTACACCATGGAATACTATGCAGCCGTAAAAAAGATGGAAACTTCACATCTTTTATGTTTACCTGGATGGAGCTGGAACATATTCTTCTCAGTAAAGTATCCCAAGAATGGAAAAAAATATATCCAATGTACTCGATACTACTATGAATCAATATATAACCACCTACACAATCATATGAATGGCAAAACATATCTATAGTCCAGAAAGTAGATGAGAAGGTGGGGAGAGAGGAGAAGGGAGGGTATTCGGGGGACCTCACCTAATGTGCATGATGCAATGGTACATTTCAAAACTAGTAAGAAATGAGTAGAATTGTAATGATTGTGTTACTTGGTTCAGTGTAAACTTTTCACATTGTATACTGAAGCAGTACCCTGAGCCCCATAAATGCATTATTGTACAAAGTTATGATTTATTAAAAAATAATTAATGAAAAAAATTAAAAAATATATATTTCTTAATGTTAGAGAACTATCATTATTATCAGTGTCCCATGTGAATAGAATTGAAAGTTATAAAGTTATAAACTTTAAAAAAAAAAAAAAAGATTTCCAAGCTTAACTTTCCCTTTGTCTGATCTCCCAAATTCTCATGGTAGTTCTTTCACTGGCTGACCTAAGGAGAGAGGCTGACAAGGAGAGAGGGGGAGTGAGAGAGGAGAGAGAAGACAGTCACAACTCATTGCCATTAAATCTCTTCTGAAATTTTTACAAAAATGTGTAAACATAGGAACACACTGTGAGGGCCTGTTTCTCAGAGTTCATGCAAACAGGGGCCCCTGAACGTTAAGCTGTTTTATCTACGTAGTACATCTGCCACTATCAGTGGAACATAGTGTTAGCATAGATTAATCATATAAAATAATAAAGTAAGAAAGTAAAATTAAGACCACAGCATTTATTCTTTAGCTTATTTCATGAATTTGATGCTTTGTCTTTTAAATCTTATCAGACATTTTGATAAAAATTATTTTTGTCACCTCTTTATATACTGTCACCAAAGGCAAAAGCATGGGCATGTGTATGTGTGGCTAGGTGCAGAAAATGATGCGGTTATTTGCCCTGAATAAATTGTGGAACGAGCTGAACAACTTGAGATATTTAAGATTAATGACAAAATGTTTAAAGATATATAACAATCCTCCTCTTTGTTCTGTGCTGCATTGGTGAAGTCAGCAGCATTGGATCATTGTCTATAAGTATTTAAAAGTTTAAAACACTCGCCCATAAATACTCTGTCATGTATAAATGCCATTTTTGTTTTCTTTTAAACTATATCTCTAGTTCTTATGTCAGTTGAGGTTTGTAATAAGTGGAACAGCTCATTCACAGAAGCAGAGAAGGATTCATCAGAGTTAAAACAGTGGCTGAATCTTCACTAGGCTTTGCTGAGTCGTAGGCCATTAACATAATCATCATCTGACTCTAAGCACAGGAGAAAAATGAAGTTTATGCATAAAGAAACATAATTTTGCTAGAGAAACAACCGATAGAAGTTAGAAGCTGTGAATGAAATAGCAAGAAAATTTCAGATGAAGAAGAAAGATGATAGAAGGAAATTTCAGAAAACATGGAACATAAAAATTAGGCTAAGACTTTAAAAATTTTATGAAAATAAAACAATAACAGGGAACTTGAAAAATGGGAGAAAATGTTTTTCATTGAGGTAAGATGTAATCAAATGTAAACTCTGTCTAATACTTCTATGAGATAATAAATTTCAAGCCTAATATGCTCTTCTATAGTTTGTGGTCAATACTGCATGCATAGTATACTGAATAATGAAGCAATTCTTAGTGATTCTTATTCACAAAAGCTTCAGGAGAGAGAATGGTCCAAAAGCCCAACAGAAGGCCTTCAATTCCATGCCACCAAGTCTCCTTGTTCATCTCCTGTTTTCCAAAGTATTTATTTTCTTTCTGTGATCATCTTCCATCATCTGCCTGTCATAGTGCATCATTCTGCAAGGCTTCCTCCCTGTAGGGAGGTATTAGCTCCCTTTTCTGTATACTCTACCTAACAACCTTCTCCTCCCCATCATTTTACATATGCTGCTGCTGACTCCATAGTCTTATCCCCAGGCTTACTATCTGTGAGTTTCAAACCTGTACTTCTCATTGTTTACTGGCTGTTTCCAGGTGAATATCCCATAAGCACCACATATTCAGCATTTCTAAAATGTATTCTCTCTGCAAACATCTTCCTCCAATTTTTTTGCTATCTTTATTAATGACATCCTATAATTTAAGCCAAAAAATTTGGAAGCTATTTGGAATTCTCTCTGTGTGTCCCTCCTCTCACCTTGTCCTCAAGGTTAGGAGCAGTACAAAGTAGTGATCAAGTACTTCCTTCAAAGTCTGATGTGCCACTTAACTAGGTATGACCTTAGATAGGTCACTTAGCCTGTCTGTGCCTTGGTCTTCTAAGGTTGAAATGATTAACTGGATAATATATGTTCAGTGCTTAGAGCATTGCCTGGCACTTAGTGAGTGCTCCATAATTTATTATTGCTCACCTCCATGGCTGCATACATGCTGTTTCCTCTGCTTAGAATGTCCTTTCCAGGGTTTTATTATAATTTAGATGTCAAGGTTGATCACATACAGTATAAACATCTGGGATCCTGTCTTTACTGATAGATGGGTTTCTGCTTATAACAAATGTCCTTTGAATTATGAGTAATAAATCTCTAATATAAGGGACAGGTGATTTGTACTGTTGCTTTTACTTCTGGCAAATCAGTGAAAAGGAAATTGAGTGCATGTAGTCTGGTGTGGAGGCAAAGGGTTGTATACCAACAACAATATCTAATGCCGTAGCAGTGATTCTCTGGCCTTGAAGAATTTGTTGTGAGTTCATCACAATAAAAAACAACACTTTAAGAACAGAAAAGTGTTAGCCATGTTCATAGTTTCAATACCTAAGAAAGTTCCTGGTCTATAGAAGGCAAGTCTTTAATATTTATAGAAGAAAAGAAAGAAGGAAGGAATTAAAGGAAGAGAAAAAAAGCAGAAAGATGGTAGACATGGGGAAAAATGACATATAAAGATTAGAAAGATACTTCTCACTGTAGTCAGCTACTAATTGAAGTGAAGTTATCATCAGCATGTGGAAATGGGGACTCATTAGGAACCAAAAATTCACAGCAAATATACTATATTTTTTAACATTTTAAAGATAAAATATAAGGCAATAAGGAAAGATAAGCTATTACAACTTAGAAATTTCAAAGTGGGATTTGAAATAAGTAAACCATTTTTAAAAACAAGAAAAGAGATTAAATCTGTAAATTTAATTTTTAAAGTAGCAGGAAAAAATAAAATGATAAACAATATAAAATTATATTCTTTGTTTTTTTCCTAAGTACCAACTAGCTTCCCAAATGGAACGAAATGAAAGCTAATGATTGATGTCAGAAAAATCAATTCTAAGACATCTGGAAGAAAACAAGTATCCATTTTTTCCTTCTCTTTTGTAAGGAACATAACTCAAATAGTGATTAATTTTGACCAATAGGGCAGAAATTCTAAACCCAGGTGAATAGAAGTCCAAATACTTCAATATTCTTTTGAAGCTCAAGTTTGTAGGTTCTATCTAGGGCGGGGAGAAGAGATGGGTATCATGACATAGTGGTTGTACTGTGGGAATGTCCATGCTGCCAAGTCTTTTATTCCAGGTCTGTGAGGTATGCAGTTGATTTTGTCACAGCTAGAAAAGTTCTTTTGCCATCTGAGATGTCTTACATTCCCTCTTCATTTTCTCATAATTTTGATAATGATGGCTGAACCTTTCACTTTTAGGTTTATAATAGTTTTTCCTTTTTCTTTTTTATTAGGGGGAAATAGGGTTAGGGTTATCTCTCTGCTTGAAAGATATCTCTATCACCCCAGCTGGAGTGCATGACCATAGCTCACTATAACCTCAGACTCCTGGGATCCAGCGATCCTCCCAAGTAGCTAGGACTACAGGTGCACACCCCCACACCAATATTTATGAACATTTTTATAGGCATGGGCTCTTACTATGTTGTTCAGGCTGTTCTTAAACTCTTGGTTTCGAGTAATCCTCTTGCTTCGGCCTCCTAAAGTGCTAGGATTAGGTGTGAGCCACTCCAATAGCTGTTTGATAATACTTTTCTATTATCCTCATCATCATGATCATCCTAATGACCCGCTTACTGATGTTGATGTCATTTTACCACCCTCAGGTAATTTTAGCCACATCTGTGCTTCAATAGTTACCATCTCTGAGAGTACAGAAGATTCTTTTTAATAAAATTTTACCTAGTATTGATACCCAGTGATTTTACTTTTGCTTTTTAAAAAGTATTATTTATTTATTTTTGTTTCTTTTTAAAAATTATCTTTTTATAATGTTCCTAGTTTTAAAAATTTATTTATTTATTTTTATTTTAGGATATCATCACTGTCAAAATCAGAAAACTGAAGCCTGATTTATTGATTTAATTTGAAGGGCACTGTATTTGGTCAAAGGCAAAAACTGTAATTAAGCTTATAGAATTCATAAACATCTCTCTAATCAATTTCTAAGCAGGACACTTCATATTCACACATATATAAATTTTTAGCAGGTAATGGTAAAAATTCCTCTGCCTTGGGCCATATGGTTAGTTGGAAGCAAAGCCCAAGAGGGCTGAGAATCATTATTATGGGCAAATTTCAACAAAAGCATCCAGCAAAACTTTGATCACACACAGTAAAATTGAGACTATGAGTATATGTAAGAAATCATCATTGCTGAAGCTGAGGAAAAAAAATTGTCTGCAGGAGGGGATTAAAAGGATAGGGAGAGATGACTGTTAAAGGCCCAGTGGGCTAATGAAGGCAGGGGAATATCCTGGCCGGAGATTGTTCCAAAGAGAAGACATAGCCAATAATCCCTCTTTAATGGAGTGGCTCCCTTTGTTCCGAAGAAGAACAAGCTCAGGTATAAATAAAGGGACCCCTTTTTGTCTCCAGTCTTCTTCACTTATACAGGATGCTAAAGCTTCCTTTTGTTGGGTTTGGATTAGGAAAGACAATTAGCATTTGATAGAGAATATTATGTTTTCTCAATGCTTGATGGTGAATATCACCCAGAGGTCTATATTTTAATTTCTCCTTACATCATATTAATGGGTTTTCCATTTTTTCCTCACTTGGATTAAAATCTTGGTAATGCATCCTTTAGGATACTGGTTTTATTCTAAACATAAAATTTTTCAAGCTCACCACTTTAAAGAATATTGTACTTGCTAAACCTTTAGTCTAATTTTTCCAGTTAAGTCTTTTATTTACTTTTGTATACTAAATACAAGATCAGGATTTAATAGTGAAGTAAAGAAAGCTTAATTCTGTTATCAAGTAGAATTTCCTATGGCTTCTTGAAAGCTCAAAGTGTATTCATGTGTATGACTTTCATTTTTATAGAATTCTGAATTGTCTCTTTCCATTTAACAATTAGGTCTTTATTTTTTCCCCAGAAAGTTTCCCAAATTCATTTTTTTCAAGCAGAGAGATAAATAATGTCTAATAAGTCCAAATCTTTCAGGAGAGAAAGGAGGGGTCTCTCAAAACTTAACTAAAATAAAACTAGACACACAGAAACAAATAACTGAGCCAAGATATATTTAATCATCCAAAACACTGAATAAATTCACTGTACAAAACCATAAGAAAACAGACCAATTGGCTCTCTTTGAGGGATGCAAAGATACTTGACAGAGAGGGGTATATTTGAGCTTGATATGAAGATAAATAAGGATTTTCTGAACAAAAAGGAAGTGGAATGGTTGGTAGGTAAAAGCAAACTTATTTGCAAAGAAAAGAAGTTAGGGAAAACATGTAGCATATTTAGGGACTGGGTTGGGTTGGAATGTCAGGTATATTGGTGGAGTGGCAGAAAGTGAAGTTGGAGTAGAAGAATTCTAAAAAGTCTCCTGGGCGATGCCACAGATACCAGAATTACCATCAGTTAATAGGGAGGGAGGCTTAAGAATCTATTTAAGAGGAGAATGATGTCATTAGATTTGTTTTACAGAAATATATGACACCATAGTTATTATATCAGCATTGACACTATGTCAGCTCATGGAATTGTCTCTGTGGTTGCCACACTGACTGACAGTAATTTTTAAAAACAGCTGGGTGGTGGACTCTGGGGGACCTTTTCGGATGTGCAGAAAGGTTTAAGTTTTTGTTCTCTCAAATCAACAAATCAGGCTTCAGTTTTCTGATTTTGACATAAAAAGACAGTGATGATATCTTAAAGTAAGAAGAGTGGATATATGGTGAGAAACTGATTATAAATACTATTCAGAGATAGGTTAAATAATCTCATTTGTTTCACATAGTTCATGATTTTGAAACCAAATCAATGGAAAAAGAAAATAAGATGTTAATGCCAAGTGCTAAGAATAACCTCCAGATTCCAAAAAACAATTTCATCTTTGAGTGTTGTGTGAATTTCAGCAATTAACTAAATATTTCTCAAACCAATTAACTACCAACTAAACACATATTATATACCTAATATTTTGCTAGAAAAGACATATAGATAACTGCTATAGGATGTGGTGCAGAGAGGATATGAAAAGAATGACTTTTTCCTTAGACTCAGGAAGAGAATTCTCTATGCCAGTGGTTCTCACCCTGTGGGTCACGACCCCTTTGAAACAATGAAAATACATTGCAGCATTAGGAAGGTTGAGAACCACTGCTCTATATTTCTGAACATTAAGACTTGAGTTTAGGGATCTAAAATGTTAGAGAATCAGGAGATTATTTGCTTCAGGCTAATTCTATCCTAGCATTTCCTTACCTAAGATATAAGTCATGTACTTTAACAGGCCAGCTACCTAGAAGCAGTGTTTTTTCTCTAATTTTAGGAACACAGAACTGTTCTTTACAGTAACAAAATAATTTTCCAGGAATAGATGAGTGTAAGTTCCTACCATAAAAAGATTCAATATGGGGTGCACTTTCCCTAACACAGCAAGTGAATAAAATAACTGATTGAAGAAGAAATAACCCAGAGAAGTCTGTATAAAAACAACTAATAATATTTACTTGACCTTTGAACTGAGGCTACTATCTCAATAAATCTTTCAGAGAATTTTTGAATTTCATTTCAAACTTTTCTATGATCAGGTGCATTATCTCTTTCGTTAACTTCCTTCCTAAATCCTTTAAACTATACAATCTGAAAGTGCCCACAGTTTTCATCAAAAACTTCATTTTCTTATTCTTAGTTGAAATAATTGATTTCAATTATTGATCACAACTGATTCTGATAGAGGAAGATAAGCTAATTTCCTTTTAAAGATAAGCTAATGTTATAAACACGAGATCAATTCCTTTAGATTCCATTCTAAAACTCTCTTTCCAGTCATCACTCACCCTGTTAATGCATACATATTTACACACGTACTGAGATCGCCAGGAAACATGTTTGATGTAGAAATAGATAAAAATTATAACTGAGTCAAATCTTGGAATCAATCAAGTGAAAAGTGTCCCCTAACTCTTCGTCTGGTATACATTATACAATTAAAAAAAGTAGGTATTAAAATAAATGTAGAATGTCATGAATAACAGAAGAAAGGCAACAAACACCATTTGATTATAGAAAATGAGTAAATTTTATATGTAATTTGATTCTGTGAAACAAAGGACATATTTTATATCTTCTTCTAAACTGCTTAGACAATTTTTTTCCCTGATCTTATAGGGAACACTGCAAGTTAGTAGAAATTGTGGTAATTTTCTCTTGCCAAATTATGGCAAAGGCCCAAGCACATCAGTATATTTTAACTTCCAAACCTGAGAAAACGGTACTGGTTATTTTGGTATGTGTTTATACTTATCCTTTATGTATTTTTAATTGATTGCATTTTAAATATTTCTAAAAATATTTTAACATCATTTGATAAAATGTCCCTAGTTTCTCAGGAAAAAGTTCTGAGGAAAGTTATATAAAGTATAATCCTAACTTAGATGACTTATTAGGAAAAGAAATGCTGTTTTCATTAAGCATGTTCAATATTTTAGACTGTGTCCTGGACTCATTTCCCTTGTTACATACAAACCTTTGCATGTCTTATCAATAATCTCAAAGGAAGAATTCTGGGGTCTGTTTTCTTGAGTTGCCTTGAAAACCCCCTTTCAAAAGAGACTCCTCTCCCAAGTCTGAATAACTGACTTTGCTTTTCTCCGCTCTTGCTTACAACACTATCTGAATCCGGTTTACACCACTATGATTCCTGCAAGCTCAGAATATCCCTAATAGGTGAGATAGAGGGGCATTAGCTCTATAGTTTTGGAAAATTCTTACCCACTGATGGTGACTTTTTAAACTTACATAGAGACAATGAGTGAATACACAAATTTAAAAGTTACAATTCTGAATATTTGTGTTTCTACCAAATTCATTTGTTGAGACCTACTTCCACAGTGGTGGTATTCAGAAGTGAGGCCTTCGGAAGGGGATTAGATGGTAAGGGCAGCGCTCTCAGGACTGAGATTAGTGCCTTTGCACAAGAAGCTTGAGGGAGCTTACTCGCTCCTCCCAACATGTGAGGACACAGAGAAAAAGATACTATTTACAATGAATCAGGAAATAAGCCTTCACTTGACACCAAATCTGTCAGCACATTGATCTTGGACTCCCCAATTTCTAAAACCATGAAAAACACATTCCTGTTGTTTATAAGTCACTCAGCCTCTGGGAATTTGTTACGGATGCTCCAATGGACTAAGATAGTCTCTAAATTTTAAATTATAAAACCTAAATTGAATTATTAATTAAAAAATCTAAAAATTGTCTTTCATAATAGCTTATATTTTTCTCAAAAACTTCCAATGATATTTATTTATTTATTCATTTTTGCGAGAGAATTTTCTCTGTCATCCAGGCTAGAGTGCCACAGCTTAATCATAGCTAATTAACCTCTTCCTGCCTCTGCCTCCTGAGTAGCTGTGACTACAGGTGCTTATATATCAAGCCCAGCTATTTGTTTTTACTTTTTGCAGAGCTGGCATCTAGCTATGCTTCCTAGGCTACTCTCAACCTCCTAGCCTCATGCAATCCTCTGACCTTGGCCTCCCAAAATGCTGGGAATGCGACACGTTTGAACCCAAATGATATTAACAGACTTTAACACTTTTGTTCTTCTTGAGACTGGGTCTTGCTCTGTTGTCTTGGTTAGAGTATACTGGCATCATCATAGCTCACACTGTACATTTCAATAAACATTACATTGAAAGTATACTATGTTCCAAAGAATGTAAAATTGCTAGGAGCTCATAGACTCTATATTGTTTAGAAGACAAGACAAACATGAAAATGTGGAGTTATTATATTCTGTGAAAAAGGCCAAAACATAGACATATACAAAATATAGTGTCACTTTCTCGGAGAAACTACCACCTCAGCTGCAGGGGCAAGTGTTCAGAAAAGACATTCAGACAGAAAAATAGTTAAGCTGGATTCCAGAGAAGAGAAATTAAGTTTTCTGGGGCGATCAGGAGAAAAAGAACATTTGAAACAGAGAACAGAAAACAATGTGCTTGAATTGAGTGGCACGCACTGTGTCAGGATGGGCCTGGATCAGGGAGAGCCTTCTGGGCTGGGCTGACACTTTGAACATTCTCTGGAAGGCAATGAGGAATAACTTCCAGAGCTTCTGTTCCTTTCTTAGCATTTTATTTTTTGTCTGTCTAGAAACATTTAGTCTTTCCACTTTAGTTTTTAATATCACTACGAGCTGATTCGACTTGCTGTTAAGTTCTGTAGTGCCAAACAAATGAGCACTGAATTAGTGGTAACGACTTTAGTTGTACTTGTGTCTGTACTAGGTAGATCTAAATATAGTATTTTATAAGTATACAAAGCACATTTTGCAAAAAAGGAAAGGATGGTGAAAAAGCACAATGAGCTTTGCTCTGTCTTAAACTTCCTAAATCGGTATCACCTGGGTTACTTGCATTACTTAGATTTCATGCCCGGGCCTGGCACCTGTGTGCCTGAGAAAGGTGGGGAAATACTGTTTTCTTGTAGTATTTTTCTTGAAAGAAAGCCCAGAAACCCAGGTCTTTTGTCTGCAGATTGCGCTAATGCTAATAAAAGTATTCAAATTGCTCATGAAACCTTAGCAGTTATGGTTCGTTGATGGTTTACTTGCTCCTTCAAATGGACTATAAACTTGGTTAGGATAGAGTATATATCACTATTATAGTCTCAGCTCCTAACACAGATAAGGAGATAAGGGTTCAATAAAAATTTGTTAGCATATGAATGAATGATGCACGGACCACTCACGTTTTTAAAAATGGCTCTTCCTGTGTGCATTTCTGGTGTTCAGCTGCAAAACAAAAGGTAATCTAGTGGATTAAGACTGAAGAATGCAACTAATTAGGCTTTACCTTGATAGGATTATTGTACCTTAAATTTTGAGTAAAGTGACAAAAAACTTTTTCATATCAACTATGGATTGTCAAATAACATAAAATGTAATGTGTTTGTATGATATAATTTGATCTGTCTTCTGTGCCCTGGAGTAACTAAAAATGGTTTTTCATTTCACATATATTGCATTTCATAGAAGGAACACAGGATCAATCAACTTACACCTGAAATTAAAGGCATCGGAACTATATTTCCTTAATAAACATTATTCTTCACTAGGGAGGAGCTCCTGATGGATGGATTTTCTTATACATGCAGAAATATGTTGGTAGACAGAACAGACAGGAGAGTGAAAACGACTAGATAAATATTTTAAATTGTATCTCAGTGTCTCAAGGAAATATTTTTTAAACAATTGACATTTAAAGGACAAAAGGTAGCATGGACCATATTTTCCATTAACTTGACAATGTCAAAAGCAGACTGCTTTCTCAAAAATTAAAGCATAACATCATGTCAGTGAGGAAATTCTATTTTGTTGAATACCATCGGAGTAACAGGTAGAAAACACAGAAGATATTTACAAAATATTACATATTAAACAAGTCTTGCTACTTTCAAAACATTTTTGTTTTAGGAATTATTTTGTAAATTATATAGCTGGAAGAGTAGGTGGAGAAAATACCGTGGAGAAATCTTTCTCATTATCTCCACCTCAGTAGAGCTTTGTATCAGGAGGTTCCCATTTGCTCCTGCTATAATAATTGCAGAGGTTCCTACTTGTGATGGAGAAAGCAGAAGGTCCACGGTGTGAATCTCCTCTGGCAATTTAATTGCAGTCATTAAAGAAAGCAGAATCATGAACACTGCCAGCCACCAGCTGCAAATACAATAACTGAAATTTATTTTTGCAAATATAGTGGCAATTTTATAACAGTTTGAATGAATGCTAAGGAGAGCCCATTCCATTGGTACATTTACTGAATTAGGCGCTGAGTTCCATGGAGTGCAATTGCTGCTAGAGTTCTATTTTAACATTCTCTTGAAAAGATGCATATAAATACAATTATATTTTAAGCACCCTAGGGAATCTTTAGATGTAGGCAAAACATACTCTACATCCCTTTACAAAATAAAAATTTACTCCACTGAATGACCTCTATGTAGCTTTTTATTTCTGTGAACCTATAATTATCTTAAAATAAAAAGTTTTAGAACAATTTACTCTCTAAATTACCATAAAGTTAAGTTTCTGTAATTTTTCTTTTTCTAAGAAGAGTATACTTTCTTTATCTCATGCCCACTGGTTTACAGTATGGTGCTAGCTTTTCACTCATTCAAAAATATTTATTTTTTGGATGTAGATAATGACATGACAAAGTGTGGGGAACTGCTACTATAGAAGGCCATTAGGGAGGAGAGGCTCTCTGGGAATGTGATATATGAGCAGAGATGTGATGGAAGTTAGGGAGAAAATTATGCGGGTATTTGGGGTAAGAGTCTGACTATCTCTCTCTCTATACAAATTGTTTAAAGTAGAAATCACCATTATTTAAATATATTTGTTATATAAGAGAGATGGATTATGAATAATCCTTCATGCATCCTTCACATGTGAGCATATGGCTTAGAATTGCAGCTATGGAGTATAGCAGATGTTGCTCAAATCCCTACAACTTACAATTTATAAGATATGGATATACTATATAATTTCTTGTAGCCTCAGCTCCTCATCTGTAAAATAAGGACAATAACATTTTATGTTTTTTTAAATTAAATTATATATGCATAATCCTTAACAAAAATATGTGCTTAATATACTAATAGTAGAAATTACTTAAAAATAAAAAATAAATGTAAATTAAAACTTTATCCCCTTGCTGATGTCTTCATTATGGATATGATATTGAATAGGGGAGTCATGAGAATACCAGAGTAGCAAATGAGAAAAGAATATGGCTGTGCCATAGTAAGAAATACATATTTGGTCTTTGTCCCCAAATCCTGGCACAGAGCTCCTAAAACCCTTGGAATCCCCTGAGTAACAGGAGTGTCTTTTGTGGTCTCGTTTTATTAAAACATCTGAATTTATGCTCATGACAGGGCTGGTCACCAGAAATACCACCCTAACATTAAATTCTGACTGTGATAAGCACCATGATAAGTGATGCAAAAATCAAAATTCAGGGAAGGCCAATACTTTGTACATGGGAGATAAAAATAACACATCATATATGATATAATACAATGACTGTCATAATAAAGAAGACAAAGTAAATTCACTCTGTTTGAAGGTCTGAGTGAAGCTTTCACAGGAAAGGAGATATGCAGTGTTAAACCTTGCACCATTAAAAGGAGTCAAGCGGGTAAACAAAATGATGACAGCAGAGCAGACAGAATAGAACAAACTAAAAAAAACAGAGTCTACCCGTCACAGGGCACTTGTAAAGGAAAGAAGTGTAGTTAGAACCACTACTGGGCTGGGCTCCTTATGCCTAAATGCTTATGTGCCACACTAAAGAATCCAGACTTTCTTCTGTGACCATTATGAAGGGGAAGTGTGGTTGGGTTTCCATTTCTAAAAGCACATTTGACAGCACTGTGGGAATTGTGTGGAAAAGTTGCTGATATTGGGATCAAGAGACTTTAATTACACACAGTGAACATCTTGGCTCAAGATCTGGCAAGAAGGAGGTAAAAAGAAAAATCCAGAGGTAGAAAAAAATGTAATGAATTTCTAGTTCAATCATTTATTCTGAAGAAGTTAGCAATCACTCGTACGCCACTGTTCAAGGTGCTGGAACAATGTCAAGTATCAGTTTGACTAATATTACTCGGTAGCTGATTAGATATGGAAAAAAGAAGAAGGCGTCTTGGATGCCTCTACTGTGTGGGTTAAACGAAAGTGAAAGAGGGAGCAGAGTAATAGGAGCAGATGTGGAGAGGAAGGTGCTGGACTCAGTCTGGTGGACAAGTGGACACACTGGCCGCCTGGTTTTCAGGAAGTGTAAGCCTGGAGAAAGAGAGACACGGAGTCACCGCCACACTGGAGGAAGTGACAGAGGTAAAGGTTAGGAGAGCATGTAGAGTGGGAATCATGTGGGAATGTGATCAGTAAGAGAAGTAAGAAGTTGGGATGTGATGGGGAAAACTGGTTCTTGGGATCACTAGGATGCATTTTTTTTTTTTAAATATGTGTTGTTCAGAGTTTCACCCTTGTCCATTATGGCATTTTCCAACACTAGTGACCAATTCTCTTGACACCAACTGAGTGTTCAACAATTAAGTTTGATTCTGACACAATCTACCTAAAGTCGGATCCCACAAGTTAAAAGATGCCACTTGAAAGTCCTGGCCACTCATAAAACAGATGGGCTGGCTATAAACAGGGGGCTGCCCATGATCCCCTCCTCAGGTTTGATATTTTTCTAGAATGACTCACAGAACAGAGAAAGACATTTATCTTTGCTGGTTTATTATTAAGGGGACAACTCAGGAAGAGCAGACTAGCAGAGATCCACAAGATAAGGTGTGAGACAAGGGGAGCAGGGCAGGCCACCATCTTAGCACCTCTACATGGTGAGATAGCTCACCACAGAAACTCTCCAAATTTTACTGCTCAAGAGTTTTATAGAGGTCAATATAATCTTCTAATTATTTCTGGTATTTCTGGTGACCAGCCCTATCATGAGCATAAATTCGGATGTTTTAATAAAATGGGGGAACAAAAGTCACTCCTATTACTCAGGAACTTCCAAGGGTTTTAGGAGTTCCATACCATGATTCGAGGACAAAGACTAAGTATGTATTTCTTACTATGGCACAGCCATATTCTTTTCTCATTTGGTACTCTGGCTTAACCATGATTCCCCTATTCAATATAGTATCCATAATGATGACATGTGCAATGCAATTATATCTCCAATTCTGGATGACTCTGAATTTGGTCTTCACCTGCACACATCCTTTAAATGATCTCAACATATTTAACACCCACGGCACAGTGAATTACATGAACCCCAGAGAGTCATCAGAAACAATGAAGTTTACATTTAACATGCTGAATACAGTATTGGGGTCCCCATAGTAGATGTTCAATAAATGTTTGATGCTGAAACACCAACCCAATTCTATCTTTTATCTTTGTCAGTTTGGCCTTAAATGAAACAGATAACTTTAGCTCCAACATTTATCTCAAACATCACCACATGATAGATAGATAGCAACTTTATATTTTCAAAAAGTATATGTAACTATTGGAAACAAAATTAAAATATTTCTATTTAAAGATCTGTTGACAGTGTAAAAGAGAAAATTACTAATCTAACGGAATTAACTTTTTTCCTCAAAGACTTCATTTATTAAGCCCCAAATTATTGCTAATAATTTAAAATATCATATATATATTTTCTAAAGAACAATTGTTGTGGAATGGTCTAAGTTTTGATGTTATTTTATCTTTACCAGAAGCAATTTATGTTTTGTGTGTCTCAGGTAACTTATTGTACAACTAATACTGAAAAAAGGATCAAAGCATGAAGAAATATCCAAAACGTTTACCCTCAAAATAGAATTACTTCAATTACTCAGGAAAAGTTGTGAATTCAGAAAGTACATATCTAAAAAGATATTCCACAGAACGTTTTAAAAAGTGGTTATCAGATTCTAATGCAATAGTTGTCTTTATTTTAAAAACTGTGGGTTAATTCATTATCCAAATTAGATATGTTAAATGTTTTTACTTTGGAAACCACTTGTCAAAACCGTACCCTGGGAGAGTCTCACATAAACCTGCCCATGCCATTATTTCTCCATCTTCACTAGCTATTTGTAATGTGGTCACGTTAATGATGAGAACAATTCTTCTCACCCCTGATTTTGCCATACAAAATCTAATAGGGAGGCACTTTATAAACCAGCAGTGAGCTTTGAAGCATACAGAACAGTAAGCCAGCATATTAATTCATTAACACAGTACACTAAATCAGACCAGTAGAGACTTATCACTAGTTCATATTTAGAAGGAATGGATTATACATAATTTAATAGAGACCAAATTACTACAATACAATGTTATATGAGTACAATGCTTTGCTATAAACACTGCACGGTGTGTTTAACTATACACTTAAGGGGAAAAAAAACACCAAATAATTAATACTATAGTAGCGTCCCAATGAAATGGTTAACAAAGTGTTGAATAGCTTCAAAGCTACCAATTCTGGAATATATCACTTATTCATATTAATTGGAGCGGATTTATCTAAATTAGTAAAAAAATGGACTTACAGAACATTTTAATATACATGTGGCTTTATAACATGATAATTCAAACTATGGAACTGCTACCAGAATTATTAAGCAGAGGTTTTGCTGAGCTTACACAAAGGATAGATGTGACTCATTTATAACAGACATATTAATTGTATGCAAATGTATGCTTTTAAAATTCTAAAACATAATATGCATCTTAATGTGTAAGTTAAATATTTCCCTTTGAAATTTTATTCATGCCATTCATTCACTTCCATTCTTTCATGGGTAGTGCAAAGGAAAACGATGGCTCCATGTGGTGAGGTTTAAATTAATGAGATTTTATTTCCTAGTTAACAGGAATCATATTTATAGCTGTCCATTGTGGTTCTGATACTCTTATAAGGAGTTATGTTGTTTCCAACACTAGGCAAGCCCATGAACCTGACCTTTCTGTCAAACTTAGATTTCAGCATAACATATTTGTTACTCTTCCCTTAAGAATCATAAACATGAGTCCTATAGTCCTGTAGATTTCTACACCATTATTTTCATGACATTGAGACTGTATAGTATAGTGTGGATTCTGGAATCAAGATAATACAGAAGGGACGGGCAAGCTGCAGCCTTCTTATTTCAAAATCATTCTTTTTTAAGCACCAAAGGAGGCAAGAAAAGTTTTTTCTTTCTTAGCCTTTTACTAAAAGGTTATGTTATGTAAAATTTAGATTTAGTTAAAAGGCCACACTTAACGACTAGGAGGCCACAAGTTTCCTTAAGTCCACCAGTTACCCACCCCCACAGGTGACTTAGCATATTTTCTTGAACATGATGAGTTCTTAGTATATGTTTGCTATAATTATAATAACATTTACTTAGTTTCAATGTTAATTTCATAAGTTTCCTTAATTCTCTGTCTGCACTGTTGAATATTTTACTTCATGAAATGGGTGACAATATTTGTTCTCATTCATAGATGAGCTAAAATCATATTTGTTGTTTTCTAACCAAAACTTAATGAATGAGCTGAAATTTTAGTACAGGGAAATAGTCCCACTCACTGTAATTCTCAACATCTCCAAGGTATAGAATGCTTTAAAGAACATTAAAGATGATTAAAAAGTTCATCTCTTTGACAAGGGCTCCCCTCCTTTTTACAATGTTGTATTTAATTTAGAAATAAAACATAGGGTAGAATAATCCAGGGTAGGAAGTCTTAAAGAGATTTCTTTTCATTGATGGAGCATAAATTTATGCTTGCCAAAAGAGGATAATACTTCGCATGGTTTTAGAACTTTTGGCCCATTTACAGACTCCACGTGTTCTGCTGCCAACTGTGTGCTTTATCTCCATATACAAACCGTTCCCTCTCTAAACCACTCTTCCTACTTTTGTTTTGCTTCTTTCTTGAACTATTATCTAGTAACATTAATTATGGTCTCGTATAACTTACAAACTGCTTTTTCACTACTTTTCAGCTTTTTCCTACCTTTTCTAAGCAAATATTACCTCAGATATTTTGAAGGCAAAATATTAGCCTCTGTTTGCTTACTTCTATTTCTACTCAGCCTAAAATAAAACACAGAAATGAGTAGGTGGGATGGCACACCCCTGATCTACCACAAAGCACTGCCCAACACTAAAGCATAAAAATTAAGAAACAAAACTGAAATGCTGTGCTGGTTGACCATCCTTGTGTACAAGACTTGAATCTTTGAGGGTCTCTATTTGGTCCCACAACTCCCCATTGTGAGACAAGCTTGAAAAGCAAGAGGGGTCCTGTTGGGCACACAACAAGGCTAGACTCAGGAACAGGCTAATCGTCTACCCTTGACATTCCCATATTTAGGTTAGGAAGTTGATTACAATGTGAAATCTTGGGTTCTGGATTCTTTGGGGTTCCATCCTTTGTCTCTTTAAACTCTCTTTCCCTACTCTCTCTCTCTGGGGAAGTGGAGGATCCCTGGAAAGAGGTTTATGGAGGTAAACTTCTGGGATAGGTGACTTTTATGCTATTCTTAGGTTAGTGTTTATGTTAGATGCCACTACCTTCCTATTTTATACTTGTAAAGATATAATAAAAAGTGGATTTGAGAATTTATCCTGCATCAAAGCCATTTGGAAGAACATATTTAAAATTCAGATTCCTGGGTTCATCCCCCTCCCCTTCAATAGATTCTAATTTAGTAATTTGGGTGGAACCCTGGAATTTGCATTTTAAATATAACCCTTCTGGATATTCTGATGTAAATGGTCTTGTTAATAGTTTCAGAACCCTGCCACAGAATGCTATCATCAAAGAAAAGCTTTCTGATTTCTGGTAATCAGAATACACAAGTAATCGCAGCTTGTCAAACTGCCAGTTATTACATGGGATTTATCACTCTTCATCAGATCTTAATATTCTAAAACTGTTGCCTTTAATTGCGTGGGAAAATCAAATTCTTTCTTTGTGAGGAAATTTGACTTCCTAAGTTAGACGAAAATAGTCCTCATGGAAAAGCAATGGAAGATGCTCTCTCAGTTGGCACATTACGAAGTTGCACCTTGGAAAAGCTCCTGGACTCTATGGACTGTGCCTATTGCCCAGGAAAAAGCCCAGTCTTATTATTATTTGTTGAATAACAGTTCCCCCTACTGGCATACTTGCTGAAATTCCTCTTACATTTTTTTCAGGAATGAAGCATGAGATTTCAAGTTCAAAGCCTCCTATTTTTACTTCAGGGCCATACCTCAGTGATTGTGGTCTCCAGGTTGAATAAATCCTTCAAAAGTTAGATGATGAAGGATGTTTTTGTTGACAATGTTATTTACCCCTGAAATTAACCTTAAAGGAAAATTACAGCCTTGGCTTTTTGGCCAAGGGTCAAATATCAAATTTCAGGTCTGGATTGAACACATTTTTGTTTTTACCTAATTCAGCTGTGCTCCCTTTTAAACATTCTAAAATAGATCAGCCAGAACTCCAGTGGGGAAGTAACCCTGAGTGAGCAATAGCAGTTCAGGATTCATCACAGTAATTTTTCAATCCCTCTGATAGTACCTTAGGCGTTTGATAAAAGATGAAACAATATTTGATATGATGGTAAATTATTTCTGCCTATAAGATATTTATCAGCGGAGTCTGAAAAGCTAGGCTATGAGTATGTGATGTAGTTTCAAAGTTGGGAAATTGGTCCTAATTCTAACAACATGTGCAATTTTTATGCTTCTCTGGTAAATACTGCAGATATTCGTGTCTCTGAACTTTCCATCATTTATTGCACTATTCCCCTTCTTATATACTAATCTCTAAAACGACAGGTCTCAAAGTGTGGTGGGGATTCCTGCCCAGTCCAAACTATTTTCACACCATGGCATTAATTGTCTGTTAATCTCTCATGAATGTATGATGACGTTTTACAGTAGTGTGTGATATGTGTGAGTGATATCTCAGCAGATTAAATGCAGAATTAAAAGGAATACACTGATACTGCTTCTATTAATCTAGATATATAAAAAGTTGAAGAAAATATTTGTTTTGCTTCTGGATGTATAATTTATTTCAACAATATTATTTATATTAAAAAATAATGAGTAAGAATTATTTCAATAAATTAATAAACATTTGAAACGTAGATTTTAACTTCTAATATGGCAAATATTGATAAATAAATATTGCAGATAAATATTATGCCTACTTATTATGTGTGGAACTTTTTTCTCCCCACTTGCAGATAAATAAATTGGTAAAAGCCAAAGTTTATTGAGGCCCTCAATAATTGTTAAGAATAGAAAGATGTCTCAAACCAAAATATTTGATAACCATTGTTCTAGCTAAACTGAATGACTTGCAATTCACTTCATATCCCCCTTTGTTTTTTACTGCCCTGTCTAAACCAGTCATTTCTTTTGACTGAACTACCTTTCCCCACAACTTCCCATTTTGTATATGTATGTGTATCTTTACCATTTTTAAAAATCTAGTTCATTTTATAGTACTTTCCTGCTCATTTCTACCCCAATTGTTCTCACCCTTCTTTATTAAGAGTTCAGATGACCTTCTTTCTCATACCATTAACCATTTTTCAAGTTTTATAATTATAATTTATTTTTCTTTATGACTTATCTTTCACATTAGCCCCAACAATCTTAGAAGAAAATAAAAAGTAGGGCCTGCTTATTATGTGTGGAACTTTTTTCTCCCCACTTGCAGAACTCAGTATAATGCCTAGTGCAAAGTAGGTAGACTTTTGAGTATGCACCCTATAGATCTTCCTCCTAAGTTCTCAACTAATTCTCAACTAATTCTCAAATAATCCCTTCTCAATTTAGTGCACATCTGGTTCAGTGCGAACAATGGACATAGACCCATCTCTTAACACAATCATGAGCAGAAAGAGTTGCCTGAAAGTGCCCCCAGTTTCCCAGTTGCCCTTCGTCACTCACGCAATTCCTGCCTTCCCCTCCTCCTCCCATCCCCTATCAGGATTCCCATTGTCCTTCCTACCTATGTTTACTCCTGGTCAAACATTCATTCAGGAAAGAATATTGTTTAAAAAAATTTTAAAAGCCCTTCATATATAACTGACTAATAAAACTAAACCCTCTTTGATGAGGCACAAATTTTTATGCAATGAGTTTGGACATAAGGAAGTAAATAAACCAATATATAAGCAAGCAACTTATTTTTCTCTGTGGCATTTATACTTTAAATAGAAAACAAGGAACAATCATTTTTTCCCCCTCTAATTTAGATAGGATAAATCTCTTGGTCTGGTAAAGATAAAAAGAGTCACTGTTTGCAAAGGTGGAAGCATACAACAAGTGTTGTTCTGACTGTCACTCCTGGCACACTTGTCACTGAGTAGGAAGAATGAGAGAAACTTTATTCACTTAACCATTGTCTTTCCAACTTCATTGTGATGGCACCACTAACAATGATGACCTTATCATAAATCTCATCCCTTAAACAGTAGCTTGTAGGAAATAAGTTGAATGGCCATGAACATTTCAAAATGAAATTTATTGCACAAAGTCTCCACGTATATGCACAATAATACTTTACACCATGGGAAGCATACTGCAACTGAGATAGCAGTATAGGGGCAGGGTCGGGCCTTACTTCTGACCAAAGGAGGTAACATGGGGTTACATGACCCAGACTAACTACTGGAGAACAAAA
This sequence comes from Galagoides demidoff, assembly GCA_963574575.1. Lineage (NCBI taxonomy): Eukaryota > Metazoa > Chordata > Mammalia > Primates > Galagidae > Galagoides > Galagoides demidoff. The sequence goes on from CAUYQV010152450.1 coordinate 23,224, forward strand.
ACTTAAAAACAAATGACCCTCTGACCCCTAGAATTCAACCCATATTCATATAAGGAAGGGGCCAAATTGTCTCTTGGGAAATATTTTTCAGGACCACTAAAACAATTTGCTTTTGAGGAAACTGACCACAGAAAAATCAGATCCATCTGGATCTAACCACCTTGAGCCCAAACTGAACTTAACCTGATCCTTCCTTCATTATAATCTCATTTTAATGCTAGAAATCACGTCCAGGAGTAACATTTAACATGCCAATGAGACATGCAATGCATGAAGAAGCCTGGCATAGAACCAAACAGGAGCAAGAAAGTCTCCACCTTGATATTCTTATGTATGTCACCTTTTCCTTGCCTAAGCCTCTTTAAAAGTCTCCCTCAACTCCCCTGGGAGGCAGTCTGAGAGTTTTTCCTTTGTGTTGCCTATCTTATTTTCGAACATACGCCAATAAAAGTTTTATCTGTGACTCTGTTTTGTTTGTTAACTTCCATTATACAGAGAGTCCAAGGGCCTGTGCCAATAACACCATGATGAAAGAGAACGAAACTGAGCATCAGTAAACCTAAACTCCCAGCAAATAACCACGCCACCCTGGATAGGCCACTTAAATTCTCTAGATCTATTTCCCAACTTTACCCAATATTTTTGAGCCCTTTTCTGGAATTGATTATGTAAGATCAGAATACTAATCTAGACAAATTCCAGTTTATTTCCAGCCCCATTGAAATTAAATCAATAGCTACTCCTGATATGAAGCATACCTAACTTATGCATGGCTGGTGCAAGTTCATGTAGGAAGTTAGTTGTGAACTAACTTCTAAGTTAGAGGTGAAAATCCAACTTCCTTAAACCTCAGTTCTCTATTGTCCATTTTGTGAGATTTCAGCTCTGATATCAACCTAGTATCAGAGAAAGACTAGAGATAAGGGTAAAGACTCTGAATGTGACATAAACATGGGTAGAATTGGATTAAATAATTTCTTAATCTACTCTCACACTAAGTGAATCTATGAATAGAAAAGTCTTTTGAATAACTTGAGAAATGCACCTATTGATAACATGGATATTAATTTAACCTATATTAAAGTTGTTTGCATGTTTTTTTCCCCCTTTCAATTATGAATTTTGTCCAGGAAGTTCATGATATTATTTTCCAAAAGTAAATTTTCTGATGTGTTTAAAGGTAAAGAAGTTTGTGGCATCATACTCGTGTTTGTCCATAACAATGAACTTTAGCATATTGGTGGCATTAGCAGTCCCTAAGAGGGATGCAAGCTGAAATTTTAGAAAAATACTGAAATTATAATGCTTTGGTAATTGTATATGGGGAACATATTTCAAAGTTTCTGAAGCCAAAGATTTGTTTGTTACAATGAATTCCAAATTACATTTCCCTTTTTCCTTCCTTCATGAATTTTCCTGGCATTCATATTTATTTCCACCTATTAATAACAGCACAGAATTTTCACATTTCAAAAAGTAAACATAGTAAATGGTTCCTTCTACTGGTATTAGTTAGTAAAAGTCACTGAAATTTTATCTGCTGTCTGAAACTCCAAGGAAAGATTACTTGAATGCAGATGGGGCCCGTCACCAACCCAGCAGGAAAAATCCATCAACTAAGACTATAAGAAAGAAAGACTCTCTTAGAATATTAATTATGCATGATTTGACATGTGCAGTCAGGAGATTCCTTCTGGTTTTACCCAGACACTAATTAATAAAAAACTTTTAAAATACCACATCAACTTGAAGTTTCATTTCTCTTAAAATTAAATAGGCCATTGGAGAGTCAGTATTTATCAATCCTTGTTTAGGTAACTAGATAAAAACACCTGAGACCACTTTTCTGCCTCTAACCATGTCTAAAGTTACTTGTACTTCCCAGGCCCTTGCAACATTTTCAAGTCAATAAAATAGAAGCAAGGTGCTTAGGTAGGACTCAAAAAATACTTACAGAATGGTTAAACCAAAAATGAGGTTGATGCTTCTGCTTTGAAGATTACAGATCACAATTTACCACTGAAAATGTGTTTTTCAGAAAACTTCTGCTCTACAAGTAATGCATCCAAATGAATAGCAATGGTTATTATTTATATTGAAAGAAAAATTAAGCAAAGAAAAAAAGTCAGAAGATGGAGTAACAATACGATTCCTCAGTCCAATCAAAAATTCACTGAAATGTTGTCCTTCCATGTTGAGATAACGATTACCAGATGGTCCCTGTGATCTACAGTGAAATGAACAGATACTATCAAATGACCTATACAATAACAAATGCTAATGGTTTTCTTATCTTAAAAATAGTAATGCTAATAAGCTCTGATAGAGGTTTAAAAAATTCTCAATGGCATATTAAGAAAAGAATTTTATAAATACCGAATTAAATGGAAGAACATAGTTAATGCTAAAACTTCCAATGTGTTGTTAAGGAGAATAGCTAATAGAGGCTGGGTAGATTTTATCTTATGAAGAAAATTTTAGATGTAATTAAAAATAATACAGAGAATGTACACTGCTATCATTTAATAATAAAAAAATAATGCAGAGAAAATCAGAAAGGTCAACATTTAAAAATGTCTACAAAGTGGAAAGCATTTGAAAGCCATGAATCTAAGCTATTCTGGTGATCAACTCATTACATCATAAGCCTATTTTTCTCAAACTAGATTATTATTTTTATCTATTAGAAAGAGGCTGCATTAATTTCTTTTTGCTGCTGTAACAAATTACTAAACAGCACTAATTTGTTCTCGGGAAAACAGAAGTCTGAAATCAGTTTTACCTGGTTAAAGTCACGGTGTGAGCACAGGTGGCTCTCTCTAGAGATGAAGATGTGACCTTCCCTCGTCTTTGCCATTTTCAGTTTCCAGTGGCTGTCCACCTATTTTGGTCTGTGGCCCATTCCTCTATCATCACAACATAATCACTACATTGTCTGCTTCCATAATCACATAGGCTTCTACTCTGCTTTCCTCCAGAGTCCCTCTCATAAAAACTGTCATCATCCTACCAGTCTCACTCAAATATTCTATGATAATCTACCCATCCCAAGGTCCTTAATTAAATCTCATCTGCAGAGTCTCATCTTGCCATATAATACAATGAATTCATAGATTCTGGGAATTAGGACATGGACATCTTTGAGGGGTCCACCACAAAGGTTGATAATTAGAGTAGATCTCCAATACATGCCTACAAAACTCAAGGTAAAAATAAGCTATTAATGTATTAAGCAAATGGGTTTATCCAGTTCTTAGGGGTTTCATGGCACAATCGTCTAACTTAATTTTATAATGTCAGGGATGGGATTTTAAGACTTCTAACTAGTAGAATATCTGGTACCAGATGGTTCTCATTCTGTTAATTTGATATAATTGAGACTTACTAATAAGCAAAGCTGTGTGTCTGAGAAGAAAGTGGGTTTTTTTTTTTGTTGTTGTTGTTGTTGCTGTTTTTTGCAGTTTTTGACCAGGGCGGGGTTTGAACCTGCCACCTCCAGTATATGGAGACGGGGCCCTACTCCTTTGAGCCACAGGCACCACCCAGAGAAGAAAGTGTTTGCAAGTTTATAGTAATCTGTAAGGTCTACATTTTCATACCAAAGCATAGGTCTGCAACAATGCAGGAAAGCAGAAGCAAACATCTAAATTTGACTAATCCAATTCTATAACTATTTCCTGATTATCTATAAACTTAGCACCCCTGAAAAGGGTTAAGATATCATACAGTTTCCTAAATGTATCAAACGTGCTTGAAAGGGATCATAGTAACTCTAATTTTCTTCAGTGTTTCTTTGATGAACTCACAACCAGTAAATTAGGCTATGGATTATAGCTCATTAGCATCTACAGAAATAATGTTAATGAGAAATTTAAAAAGCAAATAGCAGGTGCAGCTCTGTTTTTCTCTTCATGAAGATTTCTGGGTAATTCAAGGAAGGTGACACTCAAAGGGTTAACCTTATCTCTCCTCTCTAAGGCAAGACATAGCATTTAAAGACCTTCTGGGACTCGTTACAAACATGGGCTCATTGAACGGTATTGTGAAGCTTTTATGAAAAAATATAAGAAAATCCATTCATTACTTTTAATTCATTATTTCGAATTTGGTGTAATTATCTAAACTTAATCATATGTTTTGTATTGGTTCCATACTAATACATAATTTTATCTCATGGTCCTTCAATGTGCACTGAAATTTTGTTAATTTTGTTGCTTTATAAATGGTGATCCTGAAATGACATTCACTCCAAATCTTATCTTCTATTCCCCTCACTTACATACTTAAGGCATGAATAGTGAGGTCGAAGGTATTATTTCAGCAGTTAGTATGGAAATATAGAAAGTTTGGATTTTATTGAAGTATATCATTGCACAAAATGTCACTGCAAACATGAATTTCTATTTTAATATATAAGAGGATGGAAAAATATTGTTATCCTTGAAGAGAGTAGTAGAAGAAAAAAGTAATCATGAAGCATTTGGGCTGTTATGTAGAAGCAGTGATTGATTAGTCAAGGAAAGAGACATAAAATAAAACCAAACACAGAAATAAAGCTAAACCTGACTTCAGGGATGAGTAATTGGTACTTGTCAGTCAGAGCAGTGCCAGTGAAGTGTGGCGTTCATTCTTGTAGGTAGCTGAAAAGCAGAGACCTGGACTCATCACAGATTTCTGCTGATTTAATCATTGGATTTGGTTGTTAAAAAATATGGTAGGTTATGATGAAGATAATGTAGTAGACACTGTCACTGTACATAATTTTTATTCCCCCCCTCCGTTTTGGAATAAGTAAGATCACAGTTCTTGCTTCCTGGAAGTTAAGTGCATTTCTTGGCAAAAACATTTAGAGCCAGTGCACAGTTCTCCTTTTCCTCTTCATTTTCTACCATGAAAGGGAATGTTCCAGAGTGTGGGACTTCTCTGAACTGGGATCCCAGAGTGAAATCTGTGTTGGAAGAAAGCTTTCTGCAGAAACATGATTAACACGTTCATCACATACGTGAATAAGGAGTAAAGTAGTGTTGTTTGAGTTATTGAGATTTTAGAGTCATTTGTCAACTTCAGAATAGCCTAGCCTATCTTATTAAGAGAAAAGGGCCCAACAATTTGGATCCCTGGCATGTTGGTAACTTAGATTTTAGAAGATGTAGTAGAAAAAGCAAAAGCAAGAAGAGGAATTACACTAGGACTCCAGGGTAAATTGTTTGCAAGTTACCATTTCCCAGCAACACAGCTATTAGTACTTTCTATCTTCTTCATTCTTAATCTTGAAATAAGTTTTTCAAATTCAAAAGTTAAATTTTTTTCTTCCTTTTAATTATAGACTGAACATGCTTAATGCAAAAATCCAAAAAAATCCAAAAAAATCCAAAAATCTGAGACATTTTGAGCACTGACATGCTACCACCAGTATAGCCTTAGAATATAAGAGGGTGGGAGGGGGATGTAAGGGGAGTGGATGGGGGGAGGGAGGGAGATTGGTGGGGTCACCTCTATGGTTTATCTTACAAGGGTACAAGTGAATCTTTCTACAAGCAGAGTATGAACGTTTTAACTCAATAACTAAGAAAATGACATGAAGGTTATGTTAACTGGTTTGATGAGAGTATTTCAAAATGTGTATGAAAACAGCACACTGTACCCCATGATTGCATTAATGTACACAGTTATGCTATAAGAAATAAAAAAAAAAAGAAAAGAAAATTCCATATGTGACATCATGTGATCGGTTGCAGTCGAAATGCAGAGCACAGTGCACAGTTTATTCAGTACGTCTAAGAGAAAAAAGATGCTCCCAGTCCTCTTTCACTGCAATATCTGTTTTGCATATATTCCCAGGTTCTCCAGTGCAAGCACAGCCCACCCACAAAGGTAATAAAATGGAACACATGCAGAGCAGACATACCAAGGGCAGGGTTAGCACATGGGGCCAAGACCTCTCTGCATACTCATTTATTTATTTATTTTGGCTTATTCTTTGCTCTGTGGCATAAAGATGATATTGAAAATGCCAAAAAGGCCTACAGATACTCTTGAATAACAGTTTAGGAAGCATATATGTCTAGCTACAGCATAGAAGTCAAGCTGTTGGAGAAACAGGATGATGGTGTAAGTGTGAAACATCTTACAGAAGAATGGTGTCAGAGTGACCACCATATATCACCTGAAGCAACAGAGGGCTAAACCGTTGAAGTTCTATGCCAAAAGTGATGAACAAAAGTTAATGAGAAACAAAACACAACAAAATAAACCAACACACACACATACCCCCACATAAAGCTAGATATCTTGATTTATTTTTAAAGACAGGGTCTCACTATGTTGCAGGCTGGTCTCAAACCCCTGACCTCAAGCAATCCTCCCATATTAGCCTCTCAAAGTGCTGGGATTACAGATATGAGCCACTACAGCCATCCCCAGTCATGTTTTGAAAGAGTAGATCCATCAGCATCACAGCGAACACAGGCCCTCTTATGGTATGCTGACCATGAAGCAAGCAGAGATCTAAATGAACCGAAACACAACCAAGTGAAAATTGAAGGGAACTATGAATATTCAACAGGCTGATTGCAGAATTTTAAGAAAAGACCGGGCATTAAAATTTTAAAGATTTGTGGTGATAAAGCATCTGCTGATCATGAACCAGTGGAAAAATTCATTGACAAGTTTGCCAAAGTTATTGCCTCGAAAATATGATACCAGAACAAGTCTATAACTCTGATGAATTCTGATGAAACATCAGTGCTTTGGCATTACTGTCTCAGAAAGACACTGACTACAACTGATGAGAGCCCCCCAGGAATTAAGGACACCAAAGACAGAATAGCTTTGCTGGGATGTGCTAATGCAGCAGGCACATGTCAGTATAAACTTGCTGTAACCGGAAAAAGCTTGCATTCTTGTTGTTTTTAAGCACTGAATTTCTTCCCAATCCATTAAGATAAAAAAAAAAGTCACAGATCACCAGAAATAATCTTTTCTCTTCAGTACCAGGGGCTTATGCTCACTGCAGTGAAGCTTGATGACAACTGTAAAACTTTGTTATTCCTTGACAAATGTTCTGCTTATCCTCCAGTCAAAATTCTCATCACAGATAATGTTTATGCCATGCACTTTCCCCCAAATATGCCTTCATTAAGTCAGCCATTTGACCAGGGTATCCTCAGATCAATGAAGATTAAATGCAAAAACACATTATTGAAGAACATGTTGGCAGAAGTAAAATGAATAGAAGTGTGGGTTTAAAAGATTTTCAAAAGGATATACCATATTATGCCAAGAATATCTGTCTTTAGTCATTGTACTTCTAATGCTTGGAACACAGTGACTGAAAACACAGTTGTGCATACCTGACACAACTTCTAACCTGCTCACGTTCTGAGATGATGATAAACAAGGTGGTGATTTTGGAGGATTTACATCAAGTGAGAAAAAAATGTCTGATTTCTTTACACATGTAAAAAATGTACCTACAGTGTGTGCCAGTAAGCTGGAAGTTTTCTTTATCAGAGAAGTTTCTGAACATCCATAATGAGGCTACAAATGACCATTCGTTGACTGATGGAGAAATAGCTGAGTTCTGTATCCAGGTGATGACGACAAAAGTGAAGATGAAGATGGCATTAGTAATTGCAGAGACAGTGCTTGTAGACTAATGGTGAAAATGTATGATGGGCTTTCTGAAGAACTAAAGCAGTGTGACTTCATAAAAGAACAACAAATCATGTCAGTGATTAAAACAAAGAGAGACTTCTAAAACACAGAGAGAAAAAAAATCAATGTTACCAATGTTAGTGAGGCAGATGACTCTGGAGGAGACATTTTACAAAGCCAGCAGCAGAGTGCCTCCGCAGTCCTAGAGGACTCATTCACGTTCTGGTCCCCTGATTACTTCTTATTTTATTTTATTTTACTTTATTTATTTTATTTTTAAAAAATTTATTCATTTAGAGTGAGGGTCTTTCTCTGTCTCCTAGGCTGGAGTGTAGTAGTAGAATTTATAGCTCACTGCAACCTTGAACTTCTGGGCTCAACTGATTCTCCTGCCTCAGCTTCCCAAGTAGTTTGGACTATAGGTGTATATCACCAAACCAGGATAATTTCTTTTATTTTTTGGTAGAGACAGGGCCTTGCTATATTACTCAGGTTGATCTCAAAGTGGCCTCAAGTGATCATCCTGCCTCAGCCTCCCCAAGTGCTGATATTACAGGCATGAGCCACCATGCCTGGCCTCCCTCAATTACTTTTGATATTTCTTCTTCCCTAAAAAGAAATAAAGTGTAGAATAATTTGGTTAAACCACAGCATTGTAGGTAGAGACCAAAGGCCTTCTGTTTGCTGTTGCTGTTGCTTAACAGCTGATACAGGCATTCTGCTGATGCTACTGTGCTGTTTAGTTACTCAGAACAGATTACATTTTCACTATATTAATTGTAGGCCATATTTTTTACTGTAGGTACTTATGTGTGAATAAGTGAGAGAAAATAATTGCTTATTGGTAGCATCTAAATTCAGAGTCAGAAATGATGCCATACAATCTCAGATTATCCACATGGTAGTTGAGACAGTGACGCCTTTCCTTTCTGATAGTTCAGTGTATGGAAACTTTTAAAAAATTGTATAAAATTTAAAAAATATTCTATAAAGTTACCCTCAGACTATGTGGAAAAGGTAAACATTAAATGTAAATGTATTTTGTGTTTAGACTTGGGTCCATTCTCCAAGATATCTAACTAGGTAAATACAAATACCCAAAATTAAAAATAAACACAAAATATTTCTGGTCCCAAGCATTTTGGATAAGAAACGGTTAACCTGTACCTAACATGATTTCTTTGCATATTTGTTTAGACATTCCTAGGACATCCACCAAACATCTACCAAGAATATTAATGAAGGCTTGCTAACCACTATGTAAATTAGTTGGATTTTAACTAATTTATTTCAGGGCAAAGTAGCTAGTTTAATTGACAAGAATTCCTGTTCAGGCTGACTGAAGTTCCCCAGGTATTTGTTTCAATTTAAAGAGAGACACCTCTGAAAATTACCATAATAAGTAAATAATTTCCTGTTGCTAAAAACTGCTTCATTGGAGTGTCTGGAATGGGCCACTTGGGTCAAACTTCCTCCAAAATAAATAGGGAGGAATTTTTAAGTATCAAATTATACCATAAATTTATCTGGATAAGAAAGAGTTTTACTTGTTATTATCATCACTGTTTTTTAAGTATCTGTGTTATAATAGTTTTTTTATTCAACAAAGTCTGAAGTATAAACTGATCAGTCTCAGTTCAATGTGCTTATAGAATTTATGATTCTCTTTTTCCTTCATAAATGTCCAATATTAGATTTGGTTACCACAAAAGGTCTTACTTTGAATCTGAACAACTGAAAGCCAGAGCAGAGGAAAAGACACTAGATCCTCACCTCCACATCTGAAACAGAAGTTGAAGTAAAAAGACAAATGAAAAGGTATGGCATTTCCACAGATTGGGTGCCGGGGTCCTCAAACTTTTTATACAGGGGGCCAGTTCACTGTCCCTCAGACCGTTGGAGGGCCTGGACTGCGGGGCCCCGGGACAGGCAGGACAGGCAGCAGCAGCAAAAACACCCGGTGGGCCGGATAAATGTCCTAGGGGGGCTGCATGTGGCCCACGGGCTGTAGTCTGAGGACATCTGGATTGGGATATATACAACTCTTTATGTTCATCTGAGAGATCTAACTGCAAATAATAAATCAGGAATGTAGGGACTCTATTTATTTATAATAACTCCTAAAGATGTCCGTTCTATCCATACATTATTTGGATGGGAAATTGACACTGACATTAGAATAGGAAGAGAAAAAACAACTAGATCATCTATTGACTTTTTCCCTCTTTTACCTTTTACCCAGACAGAACTATACAAATTTTCAAGGAAAAACAAAATCATGAGTCAGAGATCATTGACTCTGCAAAGTTGTGCCGGTTGGTGGGGAGAGAATTTCGCTTGATTGCTCTCAGGTCTGGCCCTGCAGGTCATTGAGACATGTTAGAATGTTCCAAATGTGCTCATTATTGCAACAACCATGTCCAAGTGAAGAGACATCTGGCTGTGCTGGAACTTGCCTGTTAGATTAAAAGCTACCTTTTCCAGAGCTAATTATTTTATGCACTGATTCCTAAAATTAATGTATATCAAGTCTTCCCTCGTAAGGTTTCCTCAGATGAATTAAAGTCTATGTCTATAAAACACCACATATCTGAATTATGTAAATACTAATTATTAAATGTTATAAATGGAAACTAATGAATTAAGCACTTGACAAGATATGTGGGAAAATGAAAACATAACAAATCTAAAGTAAAAGGAATTTATAGTAGTAGCCACAAAATAAATTAGACAATAAAAAAGATCAATCATAATTATTCACTGCATGTTTACTATTTGTTGTCATTGTGAGCATTTCACATGCATTAACTCCTTTCATTACCATAAGATGCCATTAAATAATGAAAAATAGCAGTCCCCACACATACATGCTCTGAGTCCACAAACAAAAAGGAGCACCTAAAATAATATGTAGGTATATGTATAAAATAAATCTACAAGTGAATTGTAGAATGAGAAATAAATTAAAATAACATACATGTACTTATTTGGCACTTTTAACTTGTTTGTAACCAATATATTTGGAATGTGGATGTTATTTATTTTTATGCCAACAGGAACCTGAAAAAGAGAGCACTAAAAACAATAGTCTAGTCTATTTCTGATGACGAACACTCGTGTAAATATACAAATTAAACTTCAGAAACCACTGTGATTATTATCGCGCAGTAATTCTGAAACTATATTGTATGTGGACTAGTTTCAAACAAATAAGCGTAGTGTGGATAATTATAGAGAAAAAGAATAACAATAAGGAAAGGGGGATGACAAGAATACTTCTAATAATGCTGGATCTAGATCAGAAATATCAGAGGGACTCATAGGTTTTACTGTGCTTACGTATAGACAGCCATAGAAATAAATATACAAGTCTGTGCATGTTTACGCATACACACATCCGAGAGGGCCTGGAGGCAAAGATACCCCTGTGGCAATGAATACATCCAGCACTCGGTCTTGATTTCTAAATATGAATACCGCTCGCCAATAAAAGGAACAGGGTTAGTTGGAAAAATGACTGATAGCCCTCAGAAGGGAAAATATAAAATGAGCCGGAATGTCTTTCTATGCCAGAAAGTATGCAAGTGCCCCCATAAAATGGACAAGCGACATGTTAACAGGGCACAGGAGCCAAGTGAACACAATGACCAAAGTTGGGACAACTTAAGCAACAAAATACAAAATGGCAATAATGGATTATAAACCACTGAATAAGATAAATGGCTGCTAGTGCAGACGAATTCAAGAAACTGAATAAAAATACAAATGGGGGAGCCAGGAAAACTACTTCTTACAGTAGAATTCCAAGTAATAAATGTAAGAAAAATGATAGAAATAGAATCATTACCATTAGACAAAATACTAGAATAACAATAGTAACAGTTACAAGCAAGAATTATTGATAGATGCTAAAATTAGTGGGAAATAGTTTACACCAGATATTTCCATAGTCTCCTAGAGTCTCTCCACAAGATCCCTATGAATTATTAGTGGACGTTGGAACTTTTAAAGTAGAAACCCTGGAAGACACAACCCCAAGTGATTAAAGTCAGTATCGCCAGTAATAAGCTGCGAGGACAGGACACGGCTCCTGAGATGAGGCACCGAGGGCACATTATTGCTTCAGGATATTCTTACCAAACCTCAGTCTAATCATAAGAGAACATCAAGTAAGTCTATTTGATTGAGGAACATTCTATGAAGTAACTGACCATCATTCTTCAAGTATATCAAGGTCATAAACAAAAAAGAAAGATTATGGAACCATCAGAGACTGAAGAAGATTGAGTAGACACAAGAACAAAATGCAACGTGGAATCCTGGACTCATTCCCCCTTTTCTAGCACTTTATGTGTTAATGACATTAACTTATGGTCATATTTACCATAAGAACTTCCCTTCTTTTTCCTTTTGCCCATGTCTATTTATGGTACTTTCACATATGCATATTTAAATTTTTTTCTAATAAAACGGTCTGTTTTCCCTTTCGACTTCTATTGTTTTTCTACATAGTAATACATAGTATATTCCCTATCCCTGGAGATTTCATATTTACTTAGATTTTTTACAAATCTTTCTGAGAGTTATACTTGTTTTAGTAGAAAGACCATTGTAATTCAAACAGAGTCTGTGGTTTGCTCAAAAATCTATTAATGTTAATTGTTTGGTTTCTACAATTGTATGATAGCTCTATACGATAATAACAGTAGAGGGTCTGGGTAAAGTAAATGGGAACTCTTTGCACTATTGTTGCCATTTTCCTACATCAAAATTATTTCAAAATAAAAAGTTAAAATATCTATAATGGCATAAGGCTTATTCAGAATTGTTGAGAGTATTTAATATTGCTATGTTAAAAAATGTTTCCTGAGAATAAGTCTACTAGAATAAGATATTATAGTTTCAATACATTCTTGAAAAAAAGTACAGCATTTCATATACTTTTATGACAAAAAAATCCCAGAAAAGTAGAAATAATAAGTAATGTAGTATCTAATAGAACAAAAATGAGAAAATGTTGAAATTTTAAATAAAACTTCAACTGCTATTCAAAATGATTCTGGATTCAAATGCAGTAGCTCATGTTTATAATTTTAAGACCTTGGGAGGTTGGGATGGGAAGATTGCTTGAGGTCAGTAGTTCAAGACTAGTC
>CAUYQV010152451.1:0-10228 GCA_963574575.1 Galagoides demidoff
GAGGCAGGAGACTCGCTTGAGCCCAGGAGTTGGAGGTTGCTATGAGCTGTGATGCCATGGCACTCTACCCAGGGGGATAGCTTGAGGCTCCGTCTCCAAAAAAAAAAAAAAAAAAAAAAGAGATACACCAGTCCTCAGTCACTCAAAGGACAGAGTAGGAATCAGGAGCATGGACGTCCTTGGGAAGCTTGTGAAAAATGCAGTCTCTGGCCCTAACCCAGACCTACTGAGTTAGCATCTGCATTTTAGCAAGGCAATGCCTGTGCACATCGCAGCACTGCTCCAGTACCGTAGCCGCTAACCACGTGTGCATGTGTAAGTGTTGCTACATTGGCTCTTGGCGGCCATATTGCACAACCCAGGTATAGTGTTTTGATGGTTGCAGAAAGTTCTCCTGGACAGCACTGCCCAGAACATTCTGAAGTGGTGGCAAGCCATCATGATATTTTTCCCTTTGGATGCTACAGGCACAGACAGAAAGATAGACAGTGCTATTCCCCCCTCCCCAGGCGGGATGAAAGTGAGATACATTCAACCAGGCACCCAAGGGGATGTATCTACATTATTGATTTTCGTTTCATTTTACATAAATCAAGAACACAGCCATGTCTCCCCGAGCCCTAGATAAGTGCAGTTTGTGAGGTGGGGAACAGATGGGTGGGAAAGAAAAGAGAGGAGAAGTGCGAGAAGCAAGAGCGATTTCAAGGCTGGAACAGAATGCAAGATGGTTAGCCGGGTTCCCGCCCTCCCCCACGGCGGGCTCAGCCACCAGGCAGCAGGAACACACTCCCCACTAATCACCATGCAGGAACGCGCTCTGCGACCAGATGTGACTGATTTGTGACTCCAGGTGCAAATATGAAAAGCGGGCATTTTGTCAGCTAAATAATAGCCAAGCTGTAGTGTGAGGAGGCTGGGGGTTTCGGTTGTTGTTCTTCTGTTTTAGGGAGGAGGTAGCGGGAGGGAGTTCCACCCTTCGGCAAACCTTTCCTTTTTTCTGGGAAGGCCAGGCGAGGTTTCTCAGTGTAGACGTTCCGGCTGGCTGCCGACAGCAGGATGTATAATGAGTGTATCTAGAGCTGAACAATATGATAATGACAGACCAGACCAGCGGCGGAGAGTGACGCATATTTTCCTAGGAGAAAGCTGCTCCCCATTTAGACAGCCACTTTGGCAGCTGACAGGATGTGAGGGACAGCACCCCGCCAGCAGATCTCCCTCTTACCACACAGTCCTTCAGTGAGCTGCTCCCAGGTCACCCGGGGTCAGCGGGGGTTAGAAGGGCCAAAAAGCAGTGCGAGAGAACGTGCCCTACTGCACAGCAGCGTATGCATTCGGCTGCTGTTTACATCTTCACAAACTTTCAGCTTTTAAGGCTCAGATAATATTTTAAAATGGTAATTCTTGGGTGGCGCCTGTGGCTCAGCGGGTAGGACGTCAGCCCCATATACCTAGGGTGGAGGTTCAAACCCGGCCCTAGCCAAACTGCAACAAAAAGTAGCCAGGTGTTGTGGCGGTCACCTGTAGTCCCAGCTACTTGGGAGGCTGAGGCAAGAGAATCACCTAAGCCCAAGAGCTGGAGGTTGCTGTGAGCTGTGATGATACAGCACTCTGCCGTGGAGTGAGACTCTGGAGGAGGGCGATGGAGTAAGACTCTGTCTCTAAAAAAAAACAGCAATTCTTTGCTGGGCGCAGTGGCTCACAAAGCGACACTCTGTTTCAAAAAAAAACATAGTAATTCTTTGTATTTGAGGTATTTTTTGTTATTCCTTTGTGAGGCTGATCCTCCACCCCTTTAGAGGTAGTAAGCCCAGAGTAGTTTAGTGATTTTCCTAAGATCACACAGCTACTAGTAAGTTGATGATGTAAAGCAATCATTTAATATTTGCTTTTTCATAGGCAGCACCTGTGGCTCAGTGTAGAGGGTGGCGTAATTGAACATGGCCCGGGCCAAACTGCAATGAAAAAATAGCTGTGGCAGGCTCCTGTAGTCCCAGGTAGTCAGGAGCCTGAGGCAAGAGAATTGCCTAAGCCCAAGAACTGGAGGTTGCTATCGACTATGATGTCACAGCACTCTACCAAGGGTGACGAAGTGATACTCTTTCTCTAAAAAAAAAAAAAAATTTGTTATTCATAACTGTTTATTGAGAACCCTAGTAAGTGCCCAGCCTGAGGAATGCCTCTGTGAAGTCTTTGTCTTCATGGAGGTTGGCTTCTAGAGAGGCTGAGAGTAAAAGATAAAATTAAAGGGCCATAAATTATGGTATATGCTGCAAAGGACAAACAAGTCAGGAGGCTGCAGATAGAAGATCCTGGAGAGGGCGAGGCTACTTTGATTTTCAGAGGCTTCTCTCCAATATGTGCATGCTGAGACTTGAGAAATGAGAGATAATAAGAGGGGAGAAGGCGTCCCTGGCAGGGGAGCCCTATGAGCAAAGGCTGAGAGTCAGAAGAGCATGTGGCCCACCTGGTCCACTGAAGAAAACTTGTGTAGCTAGTGCCTGTGACAGGCAGAGAGTGGTTTGAAATTAGAATTCGTAGGTGCCTCCTACCTCCCTGCCCCCCATCACACCCATGTGCCTAAGGGGAATTTTGTCTTTGTCCCCTGAATTTCTCCTCCTTGGGTCCTCTTTGATGGTCCATTCTGCCAACCCACTCCAAGACTCTGTGCTGTAGCATCAGAAGGGTAGAGAAGAGAGACAGTTCTGGAAAAGTGGGAGGGAGAAGAATAGGGCTTCAAAGACAGGGAGACGGGGCCCCTGAAGCCTGGATGTCAACCAAAGTGTTAGTGGAAAGTTGAGAATGAAGGACTAAGAAAGAGTCAGAGGTCAGAGCTTCCAGAGCAGCTGGCATGGAGAGGGAGCCCGAGAGATTACTTTTGGTTCTGGTTCTGTGTTTCTTTTGACAGACTATTGTTCAGAGACTGGGTTACATGGACCCTAGAGCTTATATGGGTTACTGTAAAGTGTGGTACATCAAGGCTTGACTCTCAGTGCAGAACCCTACAGAGTGAAGCTTTTCTCAAAACACCATCTGAGAAAGGTAGACGCCAGCGCACAGAAATTTGAGCTGGTCCTGTAGTGAATAATATAAATTACTGTCTTCATTCAAATTCTAATTTGTCCAGCATACTGGACAAATGTGAAAAATTGTCTGAGCTTAGTGGGAGGCACGAAAGAGGTAATAATTATTAAAAGAAGCACTTCTTGTGGGTGGCCCCATATGCCAGAGGTGGTAGGTCAAACCCAGCCCCCAGCCAAAAAAGAAGCATTTCTTGAGCACTGATTCTGTGCCAAACACCATTCTAAGTAAACTACATGTGTTAGTTCTTTAATCTGCCTAATGAGCCCACAATAGCAGTTGTGCCCCATTTTACAGATGAGAAAGCTAAGGTCAAGGGTCTCAGAGTTAACAGGTAACATAGCCAGGATTTGAACTCAGGCAGTTTGTCTCCAGAGCTCCTACTCTTTGACACTGTGGAGGTGACTTGAGAGACCCATTAAGGTCTAATACCTAACCACAAATACCACCTCCGTGCACTCCCATTGGCCACAGTGCCTGATGAAACATCACAATCACAGGGCACTTATTAAAAGCACAGCACTGTCCTCAGCACTTGTAGTTTCTCCTTAAATCTTCTTAACTCTTTCTGGTAAGTACTGTTATTCTTTGAGGCTCAAACAGTGAGTAATTTAGTCCGGGTCTCCCAGTTAAATTAAGTGGTAGAGTCAAAATGCAAATCCACGGGTCAGACTGCGTGTCTCACAGGTCCCCTGTTAAGATGAACCCAGCCATGTGGGAGAAGTGTGACTTTTCTTTTTTATGTCTTTAAAGTATGTTGGAAATTTGGGGCAAGTTTTATTGAACCTCGTCAAAGTACTAGCTTTCACCCTGGGTGACAATTATCTAGTGACTGGATACCCTTAGATAAACAAGGTCTGATGTACTGGTCTTCCCAATTCAGGTTCTCCAGCTTCTGCCCTCTGCCTCCTTTCTTCAAAATCATGCTCTGTCTTGGGGATTTCATCTGCTCCACGCTGTTTAATATCCTCTGTCTTTGGATGAATCCCAAACCCATATCTTCAGCCCAGGTAGGGCTCCAAATCTCTACGGCCTTTGTTCCACCTGCTTTATGACCCAAGCACCTGGATTTTCCTTGGAGTGGCCAAAGCTGAGGAGCCCCACCCAGATCCCCCAGAGGCTCCTTTTCTCCCATTTTCCCTCTGCACCTGCACTGTTGCAGCTAAAGGCTCACATCTGCAACCCTCTCGGGAGGTTTGCCCTTGAGCTATGGGAGCTGCCTTGCCCAGAGATGCCTTCTAGATCCCATACCCCTCACTTTCACCTGACCTCAGACACTAATTGTATCTGTTCCAAGAACCTAGCGCAAACTCCTTAGACTAGCAATCAATACCTCCCTGACCTTGCAATAACCCCGCTGTCCAATCTTCCCTCCTGCTCACTTGCAGCACAGCTCCTCAGCCCTCCAGAGTTCCTCTGCTTTCCAACTTTCTTGCCTTTGCTCTGCTTGGCTCTGTTTGGAATGCCATCCTTCCCTCCTCCAGCTGTCAAAATTCTTCACATCCTTTGAACACCAATGACATTGCTGTCTTTGGCCATGAGGCATTTCAAATTGTGCTTGCCCTTGCAGTGTGCATTATTGCTGGACACGTATGGGTCTCTCATCATCACGGTTTGTATTCTAAAAGGTCAAAGATGGAATCTGATTCATTTCTAGTTATGGGCTGAACTGTGTCCCCTCCAAAGGTGTTGAAGTCCTAACCCTCAGTACCTGTGAGTGTGATCTTATTTAGGGAGTAGGCGCCGGCCACATACATTGAAGGTGGTGGGTTCTAGCCCGGCCCGGGCCTATTAAACAACAATGACAACTGCAACCAAAAAATAGCCAGACTCTGTGGCAGGCGCCTATAGTACCAGCTACTTGGGAGGCTGAGGCAAGAGAATCGCTTAAGCCCAAGAGTTTGAGGTTGCTGTGAGCTGTGATATCAGGGCACTCTGCTGAAGGCCATGTAGTAAGACTCTGCCTCAAAAAAAAAAAAAGGTCATTAGCGTGGGCCAGAATTCAAGATGAGAAGAGACCCAGAGACAGACAAGCACAGGGGAAGCCGTGCAGACGCACAGGAGAACACCGAGATCAGGGTGACACATGAACAAGCCAAGGAACACCAAGGCCTGCTTGCGACGCCAGAAGCTGAGAGGAGGGCATGTAACAGACTCTCCCGGAGCCACGGGGAGGGCATGGCCCTGCCTGCACCTTGACTTCAGATCAACAACCTCCAGAACTGTGAGAAAATAAATCTCTGTTGTTTTAAGCCTGCCAGTTTGTGGCACTTTGTCACAACAGCCCCCAGGAAAATAATTTATTAAGGATCTCGCACAGCGCCTACACTGAGTAGGTAATGGCAATGGCTTTGTGAATTCACATGGTAGTGGTGTATTTCTCTCTCTAGGGTTTTTTTGTTTGCAAGTTTGTTTTTACAAATTAATGATTATTGTAAACGGCACCATGTTGGTAGTCTCAAAATTCCTAAACTTTTGGCTGTTTAGGGAACCTACAACTTCTCCATTCCCCCACCCCCACTACACTCATGGGTATCATGTATACTGCATTTGTGAGGAAGAAAGCTCTTTTTTGCTTTTTGCTTTTTATTTTTTAATTATTTTTTGGGGGGGGCAGTTTTTTGGCCAGGGCTGGGTTTGAACCCGCCACCTCTGGCATATGGGGCTGGCGCCCTACTCCTTTGAGCCACAGACACTGCCCCTATTTTTTAAATTTTTTTAATTGTTTATTTCTTAATATTATAGGGGCACAAACATTTCAGTTACATGAATTGCTTTTGGACCTTCTGAGTCAAATTGATAAGTGAGCCCATCACCCAGGTAGTGTGCTATTAGGAGAAGGGGTGAGTGGACACTGAGCAGAAGAGGCCCAGCTGGGCTCGGCGCCCATAGCTCAGTGAGTAGGGCGCTGGCCACATACACCGAAGGGGGCGGGTCCGAGCCCAACCCGGGCCTGCTAAACACCAATGACAACTGCCACCAAAAAATAGCGAGGCGAGAGAATCACTTAAGCCCAAGAGTTGGAGGTTGCTGTGAGCTATGACGCCATGGCACTCTACCCAGGGTCACATAGTGAGGCACTGTCTCAAAAAAAAAAAAAAAAAAGAAAGAAAAGAAAAGAAAGGTAGAGCTGCCCACTGCAATGCAGGTGCCAGGACGCCCTGGCTGGCGCTTTTGGCCCCACCTCCTTCTGGCTATTTTCTTCCTCGGCGCCTGCAAAGGAGGGGTAGGTGGTTGTGGCTGACACTGGCAGGTGCCTTACTAAGGACCTCTCCCACCTTCCTTTTACCTGGACAGCCCTGTCTAAGAGTTGACTGTCCCATGTGCTGAGGGACAGGGCTCTTCCTTAGCTCCAGGAGGGGAATATTGCTTGGTCACACCTAATTGTGGCGATTCTATTACCGCAACTGTGGGCATGTGACTTTCATAGCCAGTGGGACTGAACAGGACATCAGCTGGGGGCCCCTCGGAGATACTTTCCTCCTGAATAAACAGCAGATGGGGGAGAAAACCCCCTTCTGCTCTTCAGATAGACATTATCGGGTTCACCTGTAGTACCTGGAACAGCGGCTGCTAGTCTGGAATGATGAAGAGGCAAGGTCAGGAGCAAAGCCCGCATGATGAGGGCAGCAGGAGAGAAAAACAAGAAGAGGCTGATCCTTAATGAAGTCTCCTGTGGAAACTCCTACCTCCAGACTTCTTGTGATGCCCTATTGCCAAACTACATTTGGTTTACTCATACCCAAAGCATTGCAGTGGAGAATGCTCATCTACCTCTAAATTTCCAACACTGACAAGGAAGCCTTTCAGATCAGTTGCTCTCCAAGTGTGGTCCCTGGGCCAGCAACATCAGCATAACCCAGAAATGTATTAGAAATGCAAATTCTGGGCAGCACCTGTGGCTCAAAGGAGTAGGGTGCTGGCCCCATATACTAGAGGTGGCGGGTTCAAACCCGGCCCCAGCCAAAAACTGCAAAAAAAAAAAAAATGCAAATTCTCAGGCCCATCTGAGCCTTCTTGAATCAGAAAGGAGTGGGTGCAGCAACCCTCCGCAGGTGTCAGATGCCCACTCAAGTTTGCTGGCTTGCTTTATATGAATGTAGTAATCCTTGCTGTCAGGTTGACATCAGAACCAACCACTGGGGGTGTGAGGATTTCACTCATTATTCCTTCTAACTACCCTTACCTATCATTGCTTCATTTGATTCTGCTATCCGTAAAACTAAAATAAAAAAAAAAAGTAGGGAAAAACAAGAATTTGAAAACTGTTGGCCAAATAAGCTTTTTGCCTTAAGTTTTGATTTGTTCTTGCTTTGGGTTATTAGCTCCTTCCAGACAAGACTTGGGTGTCTTGGGAAGCCTATAATAGCTGGAATGTGGTGGATATTTCTCAAATATTTGGAAATACTAATGATCTTTGTCATCAGTAATGGTCCATAGCTATCTCCCTTGACCTACTGGAAGTGGAGTTAGTAAGGACCATGAGAGACATGTGCACTGTTCAGGGTAAACAGAAGAACAAAGGAGCTCTGAGAGGATGGGAATGAAAACAGAGGGAAGGAAGGAAGGGAGGGAGGGAAGGAGGGAGGGGTAAAGAGGGATGGAGGGAGAAAGAAAAAGAAAAGAATGATCACTCTGGAAGGCTCAGATGGGCAAATCTCTTAAGCAAGAGAGAGATCCTATCTCTACTAAAAATAGCAAAAAAATTAGTCTGGCATGGTAGCACACACTTGTAGTCCCAGCTACTCGAGAGACTGAGACAAGAAGATTGCTTGAGCCAGGGAGTTCAAGGTTGCTGTGAGCTATGATGCACATTGCACTCTACCCAGAGTAACAGAGGAAGATTATGTCTCAAAAAAGTAAATAAATAAATAAATTTTAAAATTGAGAAAGAAAAAAAAAAGGAGAGCAGAGGAGGCAGAATGTGATAGCTTAATCTGTAATCCTAGCACACTGGGAGACCAAGGTGGAAAAATCCCTTGAGCTCAGGAGTTTGAGACCAGCCTGACCAAGTGCAAGACCTCATCTCTTCTGAAAATAAAAAAACTAGCAGGACCAAGAGATGAACCCAGCTACTTACCGTTATCTGATCTTTGACAAGCCAATTAAAAACGTTGAGTGGGGGAAAGATTCCCTATTTAACAAATGGTGCTGGATGAACTGGCCAGCAACCTGTAGAAGACTGAAACTGGATCCACACCTTTCACCATTAACTAAAATAGACTCTCAATGGATTAAAGATTTAAACTTAAGACATGAAACTATAAAAATACTAGAAGAAAGTGTAAGGAAAACACTTGAAGAAATCGGCCTGAGCAAATATTTTATGAAGAGGACCCCTCGGGCAATTGAAGCAACATCAAAAATACACTACCAGGACCTCATCAAACTAAAAAGCTTCTGCACAGCCAGGAACACAGTAAGTCAGTAAGTAAAGCAAGCAGACAGCCCTCAGAATGGGAGAAGATATTTGCAGGTTATGTCTCCGACAAAGGTTTAATAACTAGAATCCACAGAGAACTCAAACGTATTAGCAAGAAAAGAATAAGTGATCCCATCTCAGGGTGGGCAAGGGACTTGAAGAGAAACTTCTCTGAAGAAGACAGGCACACGGCCACAGACATATGAAAAATGCTCATCATCCTTTATAGACATTTCATCCAACTGCTGCATAATACATACTTTCTTACCAACAAGTGGAACATACTCCAGGATAGACCATATGTTGGGCAATGAACTGATCTTAACAAATTCAAAAAAAGTCAAAATTATATCATATATCTTCTGACAATGGAATAAAATTGGAAATCAATAATAAGAAAAACTAGAAACTGTACAAATACTTGTAAATTAAGCAACATGATCCTGAATGACCAAAGGGTGGATCAATCGATTAAGAAGGAAATTTAAAAATTTCTTGAAAAAAATTAAAATGGAAATATAACAGAGCAGAAACTGTGAGAAACAGCAAAAGTGGTACTAAAAAGGAAGTTTATAACAATAAATTCCTATACCAAAAAAATAGACTTCAAATAAACAACCTAGAGTGGTGCCTGTGGCTCAAAGGAGTAGGGTGCTGGCCCAATATGCTGGAGGTGGCAGGTTCAAACCCAGCCCTGGCCAAAAACTGCAAAAAGTAAATAAATAAGTAAATAAAATAATCATGCACCTCGAGAAACTAGAGAAGAAAACCAAACTAAATCTAACATTAGTAGAAGGAAAGAAATTTTTAAGTGCATAAATGGATGAAATTGAGGTCAGGAACCGAGTGTGGTGGCTCATACCTATAATCCCAGCACTCTGGGAGGCCAAGGCAGGTGGATTGCCTGAGCTTACAGGTTTGAGACCAGCCTGAGCAAGAGCAAGGCCCTGTCTCTAAAAATAACCTGGCATTGTGGCAGGCACCTGTAGTTCCAGTTACTTAGGAGGCTGAGGCAAGAGAATCGCTTAAACCAAGAGTTTGAGGTTACTGTGAGCTATGACACTCTACCAAGAATAACAAAGTGAGACTCTGTCTCAAAAAAAAAAAAAAAAGGAAAAGAAAAAAGAAAGAAATTGACACTAAAACATGCAAAATATCAGTGAAACAAAAATTGGTTTTTTGAAGTTAAACAAAATTGACCAATTTAGACTAAAAAAAGAAAAAGGAGAGAGAGAAAACCGAAATAAAATTGGAAATTAAAAAGGAAGCAATACAACCAATACTACAGAAACATAAAGGATTGATAGAGACTACTATGAATACTGTACATCAACAAATTGGAAAACCTACAAGAAATGAATAAATTCCGGATACATACAAGATTGAACCATAAAGACATAGAAAACATGAATGAACTAAT
Source organism: Galagoides demidoff (assembly GCA_963574575.1). NCBI lineage: Eukaryota > Metazoa > Chordata > Mammalia > Primates > Galagidae > Galagoides > Galagoides demidoff. The sequence goes on from CAUYQV010152451.1 coordinate 9,924, forward strand.
AATGTGTAACAAAATTAAAGCAGTAATAAAAAGTCTCTATCAAAGAAGAGCCCAGGACTTGATGGAATCACTGTGAATTCTAACTAATACCAATTTTCAAACTATTTTTAAAAATTAAAGAGGAGGAAATACTTCCAAATTTCATTTTATAAAACCAGCATTACCTTGGTACCAAAACCAGACAAGGACAACAAAAAAGAAAACTACAGGCCAATATCCCTAATGAACATAGATGCAAAAACCCTCAACAAAATACTAGCAAACCACAATTTATTGATCCATTCGTGGATTGATGGGCACTTGGG
>CAUYQV010152452.1:0-20243 GCA_963574575.1 Galagoides demidoff
AAGGCTATGTTAACCAGTTTTATGAAAATATTTCAAATTGTATATGAAAATACCACACTGTACCCCATGATTGCATTAATGTACACAGCTAACATTTAATGAGAAAGAAAGAAAGAAAGAAAGAAAGAAAGAAAGAAAGAAAGAAAGAAAGAAAGAAAGAAAGAAAGAAAGAAAGAAAGAAAGAAAGAAAGAAAAGAAAGGAAAAGAAAAGAAAGGAAAGAAAGGAAAGAAAGTAAGAAAGGAAGGAAGGAAGGAAGGAAGGAAGAAAGAAAGAAAGAAAATGCCAGGCTTTCAGACTGTCACTTCACAACAGATTTGGGGTTTCTCTGATTCACTTCTTTCCTATCTCTATTCCCTTTCTCCCATCATCTCTAATCATTTTCTTAATTCAATTCTTAACCTATATAATAAACAATTGAATATTGGCTTTAAGTTTGTTAAATCATTATTTTTAGTAATAGAAGCATATTAAGATATGACTCTTCCCTTAAGTACCCACATGTCCACTTGCGTGGTCCTTCCTTTTTGCTGAATGAATTTACTTGTCTGCAAATGTTTAAGGATACACTCACCCAGACTTCTTGAGGATCTTTCTTCCAGAAGACAGGGAATTAGTGACCTGTAGTCTCCTAACCTGGTTTGGGATCATAATTGTTACTTGTGATTTGTCTCCTCTACTTTCCACATGTAATTTTTATTATCATTGGGCAACTTCTACTGGTTTAAATGGATGTTATGGAGACATGGTGCAAATACTCACCTAAAAGAGTCTGAGAAACTATCAATCATCCCTTCCTCAGATCATTATATCTGCCAGTCACAATCCCAGATGGACAAGGTATTACCAAAAGGTATTTTAAAAGATGGCCTGTACAGTCTTCTATGACCCCATTATGAAAGAGCAGACATAACGTCCCTTGCTTGTCAGGGGAGTTACTCATTCAAGGATGGTGATTCCTTCTTTGCAAGCTGATTCACTGTCTAAAGGAGTCTAAATTTCCCAGTAAAAACCAAAGATTAAGGCATCTTTCCTGTTTCCTGGAAATATACGTTCCCTTTGTGACCAGAACCTCTAAGAGTACATCATACCCCAGTAAGTCACAAGGGATGAATAAAATGCAGCCATTCCTCTACTCCTCGGTGTCTGGACCCTGGTGTTCTTCCTATTTTGTGTACTTAGCTCCACATAAAGGTCTCTGAATCAATGCATGTTCTCATCCTGGGAGACAGTCTTCCCTCTGAACTGCTCCTTCAGCCACGCCTGTTAAAAGGCCATTCCAGATTTCTATGAGAGACTGGTTGCTTCCAAACAGTGCAGGACATAATATGACCAGTGGATCCATGGTTATGGATTCACCTTGTACCTCTTTTGCTGCAGTGTAAAGTCGGTCCTCTGACCAAATGCCATGCTGTGTTTCCTTCTATAATTTTGGGTAAGTATTCCATAAGCTCATGCATGGTGGTATTGGTTGAAAAACTTATTTTAGGAAAGATTCTCAGGTGTCTGATTGAATAATAAATGCACTTTGTATTATTTCACATTTTAAACAAATATCGTGGTTATACCCCTTGAATTCTTGTCTCCAGATGAAATACTGTTACGCATTTAGTGAATGATTTCTGTGGAGTCACTCCAGTCTTCAACAAATAAACCAGAAAAATTTCTACAATTTTTACAATTAAAACATTAATAAATGAATTATTTAAGGTACATGGACCAATATTAATTAATTTCAGTCTAGATGGAAATTTGAATCACATTTAGAAACTTGGATAAGGCATTGACCGTGACATTATATAGTAACTTTACACTTTGTTTTGTGTTTGAATGAGTGATAAAATTGTAAGAACATGTGAAAATTCTTTGTGCCTCTGACAATATACTTGGTGAAAGAGAAATAAATGCCATTTAAGCAAGAAAACTACTCTGTCTCCACTCCTCCATCCATCACAGAAGTGTAAGAAAAGTGTAGTGTTGTATAAATTCTGCAAATACTAAAACCTTCTCTACTCATTCTTTTTAAAAATATTTCTTATGAATGTTAAAATTATTTTCACTTCATATATTGCTAGGTTCAAAAGAATCCAGATGAAATATCCATTTCGATTTAACATGGTTTAATCCATCAGTCAATTTTCTAGCTGTGTTTGAAACTTACTGAGATTTTTTTTTCATTCATATTTTCCTATATTTTGTTACCTTTTAATATCTTTCAACAAAATGTTATTTTTTTAAAAGGATTTTTCTCACATTATGTTGGATTTCTACCTGAGTAGTCAATACTTTTGTTACAGTGACAAATGATATCTCTTTAAAAATTCCTATTTTATAGGATTTGTCTTTTTATATCTGGTTTACTTCAATCAGCATAAGGTACTCTTGTACCACTCATGTTATCACAAATGACAGAGTTTTCTGATTTTTTTAAAGCTGTAGTGTATCCCATTGTGTACCACATATTTTTATGCATTCATCTCTTGATGGACAATTTGGTTGTTTCCATATCAAAACAACTAGGGAAAAAAAGAATATAGATATTATGCTATACTTGAGCATGAGAGTCAAACAAAACAAAGCAAAATAAAAAAAAAAAAACAGGTGAGAGGCTTTCAAATACAAAGTTTGTTTTTTGGGGTTTTTTTTTCACAGTTTTTGGATGCGGCTGGGTTTGAACCCATCACCTCTGGTATGTGGGCCTGATGCCCTACTCCTGGAGCCACAGGCACTGCCAAATACAAAGCATTTTTAAGTACATGTCCTAAATTATGAAACTTCATTTGGTAATAGAGTAAAGCATATGAAGGAAAGCTATGAAAGTAAGAATGCAATTTCTTGTAACCATTTTTGTTAGGTGACAGACCTTTTAGCATTTCAGTTGGACGTTTTTGGAAATTCTACTGTAGGAACAGGAGAAAATCATAGTTGAGAAAATATTATCAAACCTGTAATTCAGACTACCTGAGGTCTTGATTAAAGTGGTAATTCCCATATTTAGCAGGTAACAAAAAATAGAGAATGTTGCTGTGTCATTAGACTCTAAGAAAAACTAGCTTAATACTTTATAAGTAAAAATATACCAGCAGGGATCAAGAATATAATATAGGCCTTACTACATAGATGGGACTAGAAACTATGGAATGAAAAATTAATAAAATGGAAAATAGGTAAATAATTATATCTTTTAATTATTAAATATATATTAAAATGGAAACAAGCAAAATGCACACAAAATAAGAGAAAAATAATTTGTGTAGAGGAGACAGGACATATATTTGAAGAGATAACAGATAACATTTTTTAAACTAATAAATATTTAAAGCCACAGAAAACAAAAAAACACTGTCTAACCTCATGCACTATAAAAAATAAATGAAAAGACACCAAATTTCAGTCATATTCAAATATGGAAAGAAAACTAAATATTAAAACAGTCTTAAAATGACTGTGTGTGGGATTATCTTTAAAGGAAAATAATATTAACTAATTAAGTAATATCAATTTCCCAACACAAATGATAGAAGCCAGAAATCAATTAGATAAAAATAAATTTAAAAGTTCTGATAGAAAGCAAAACTACCACTCAAAAATCCTATAACAAATACATTGTCCAAAATTCAAAAATATAATTCCGGTTTCTTTTAGGTCCCTTTCACATAAAATCAGAAAAGCCTTAGGGCTTTCAAAATGCCTGGGCATTACAGTCTTCTCAATGTGTAGTCACCTGAATATATGTGTGTGGGGAAGGAGAAGGAAAATTTCTTCTAAATATTCTTGCCTGCTATTTCATGGTACTTCTTAAGGAGTGAAGTGATGCTTTAGTCACTGAGCTCTGAATCTGAAATTTGTCTAAGCTCTCAATGCACAAGCCCTTTTCTTGGGCAGAATACCCCTTGCCTGCTAATCTTTCATTTTTAGACTCTGTGTATAGATGTTAGCAAGTCCTTTGTTGATACGCCTTTCTAGTCTGCCTCTAGAGATGCTAGACTCTAAAAAACATATTGACAATCCCCACACGTCACCATTCACTGGCTTGTCCTCCTATCTTTTGTTACGGTAGCATTTAAGCCCATATTATTTGGGGGCAACTTCATTCCTATAACTGTAAATGAGGCCAAGGCTTTCACTGTACATCTTGTTGTCAGCCCTGTCAGCAGATAAGAGGCACCATTCATTTTCCTTTGCGATTAATGTATTCCTAATGGCTGTGATGAATGAGGTGTACATCGGGCCTATAGAGTATAATTCTCTGACAGTTTCTCTAGCTGCATTTCATATTACCACTCCCACATCTCCACCTCCCTCCACCTTTTTATTTTGTCTCTACTTTCTGCCATAGGAATGTGGACATTTTCATTTCTGTCTTCATGTTCCAACACTTTTCCCAGGCCACCAAGAACCATCCTAGCAACAAGGATGTTGTTTTCAACATCATCCTTTTGCTTTCACCCTTTGGTGTGTTTGCTTTCATGCCTTGGTGTGTTTGTCAGGGTGTCAAATTCCACATCTCAGAAACAAGCCTTCAAGTTCATGAACTGACCTTGGTCATCAGTTTGGCAGCCAGATGAGAAGGTAGAGGGTCCCTACCTTGGGGATTTGTTGCTTCAGAGGAGAGAGACCGTTGAAGCATCTTTCTATAGAGTGAAATATCTAGGCCTTACGAGCAAGCAGAAGGCTGTCTTTACAAGCAAGCTCCAAGTCGTCCTTAGAGACAAAATCTTCTGAAATATCACCCCAAATTATCCCACTCAAGTCCTCTAGGGTTTCCTGGGAATGACCAGGATCTTGGAATAACATCTGTCTGGACTAAACATTTATATATCTCTGAAACTTTGAAACTCTACCAGGACCCAAGTCCAGGCTTTGGGTGGAGGGGCTCTTAGACTATAGGGATAGAAGGTTCTATCTACCTAGAGCTCTCCCAAATCTCATATTTAGCCTTTAACTATTATTTAATAGCCATAATTTCTCATCACAGAAAGTGATATGGTATTTGGCATATTAAGAGTAATGAATTTAAAGAAATTTAAGGAAATTAAGAATGCTTCACAGTCAAGGACTTCCTCATCCTCCCTTGCCCCTGTTCTACCTCAGAGGGGGTTGAAGGGGGTTCTCTCTGGAATTTTCTTATCCAATTGACAAAACTTCCTGCTAAGAGAAATGTTACTGGCAGCACCTGTGGCTCAAGGAGTAGGGCACCAGCCCCATATACCAGAGGTGGCAGGTTCACACCTGGCCAAAAACTGCAAAAAAAAAAAAAAAAGAGAGAGAGAGAGAGAGAAATGTTACTGTCTTAAATTCCTTCCTTACAGATCTCATTAATTAACCAGGAAAGATTAACCATCAGAAAAGAGAAGAAACTTGAGTGTAATCCCTATGACCAGGCAGATTTTTCATTTATTCTTCTCAGGGAAGCTGCATGCGATTACCTTAGAGAACTTACCAACACAATAAGACAACTATGTTTTTCATGGTTCAGTATTGCCTGGAACTATTCCCCAACTTCTTGGTCCCATCCAGCTTACAAAGATAACTATTTACAAACCACTGTTGGCTCTTCGAGCACACTTACTTTCCTTAAAAATTATTTTAAGACCTCTCAAAATTTCCTACGTTTCCTAACACCCTCTCCCCAGTGATGATGGTATCAAGCTGCAACCATCTGGCCTTCAGATGAGTCTCATATCTTGTATGGCTCCTATGCTTATGCATGTAAATAAGTTGTATGCCTTTTCTTCTGTCTATCTACAAAGGTTGGGCTTCTCTCTGTCCCTAGAGTTCCACTACAACTTAATTAAATGATTCTGCCCTTCTTATAGCTCTTTTTACTCCATATATTTCAAATAAATGACTAACTTAGAAAAAAAATGAAATTTCTCTCGGTAAGTATATTTTCTTCTGGACGCTAATGATAATAACTTAAGCAGCTCATTAACCATTTTTACCAGGAATGATCCAGATCTCGCATTCTACTCATGATGAGTTCTTTGTTAAGAGTCTGCTTAATAAGTTCCAAAATTGACTAATAATTATCTTAGACAACTCCCATTAGCACCTAGAACAGTCTAATTCCTCTGAGAAGCAGATGCACAGCCTTGCAAAATATTTACGGAGGAAAATTTCTATGAGAAATTAAGGTGTAAGAATTGGGAAAAGGCAAAGGGAACTTTTTGATCATAATGTGGGGCAAGTTGTTTTGAAAGAAGAGAGTGAGGGAAGAATTAGGTAGGAAGAACATCAAATTCTACGTCAACTCTGTGAAAGTCATGACCAAGCCAGTTGGTAGCCTCTGAGTAGATGTTACTCCATCAAGAATGTCTACACTCAGGAAATATGACCTGGTCTAGTATCTTTACCAGGCTCAGTATCTGATGGCAGTATCCTGACAGATGGTGTCGCTGTTAAATGTTGTTAAATTAACGCAGTAAATTTTTAGTAGTAGATATGAATAATGCATTTCCACGACCCTACAGATTAAGTAATTTAATTATTATTGTACAAATGTAATTGAGAAATATTTACTTAATTTGCGGCAGGTTATATCTAGTTTTGAGTAACAAAGTGCCCAAATATTAGTAGCTTTAAAGACTATGATTTTGTCTATCCCTTGATCTCAGAGGCCAGAAATTTAGGCAAAGTTTAACTAGATGATTATTTTACTTCATATGTTTAATATCTTGATGGGGATAGTTAAATACTGGAATAAGCTAGACTCTTCCCTCTCTCCATGTAGTTTTGGAGATTCTATTTATTTATTTGAGACAGTCTTACTCTGTTGCCTAGGCTAGAGTGCTGTAGCATCAGCGTAGCTCACAGCAAACTCAAACTCCTGGATTCAAGTGATTTTCCTGTCTCAGACTTTCTATTACCTGGAACCATAGTCACCTGCCACAATGCCTGGGTAATTTTTTTCCTATTTTTTGTAGATATAGAGTCTCTCTCTTGCTCTGGCTGATCTTATACTTCAAGTTCTGGGTAAACTCTTGCCTTGGCTTCTGAGAGTGGTAGGATTACAAATGTGAGCCACCATACCTGGCCAGATTTTACTTATTTTATTCAAAGTGGTCAGACTTTTTACATGGTGGCCCAATCTCCTTAAAGGTCTAACCTGGAGTTATTGAGAGTACAGTATAACTTCTATTGTTCTCTATGGGTCAGACTTATCAGAGGGAAGCTCAAACTTAATGGAATATAGGATGGATTCCACTCCAAAGTATCAGAAAACTTGTAGCCACTAGGGCCCTGACACGTTCATTTTTACTGGAGAAGTATATCCCCTTCTCTGCTGATGCTGAACTTTATCATATAACTTGTTGCAGTTTATGGAACGTGGGTAGAAGTGAATGTCTCAGCTTTAAGCTTAGCATTTAAGAGGTATCCCGTGTTATTTCTGACCATTGCAGGAGGTCTGATCTCTGTCATAAGAGGTACCTATTGCAGGAATCTGCTGCCTTTTCAAATTCAGCTTGGGATGCAATATGTAAGAGATCTGAGCTCAAACCATATCCCAGTGCAAAGCCATATCAACCTGTAGGCTGAATTATAGTCACTCTTACTGACATGGATGTAAGTGACCCAGAAAAATAAATTATAATAACTATGGCAACAAATGTTGAGACAGTCTTTACTCAACAAAATTGCTGTAATATTTGATTCATAAAGTATCCAAATGTGTCCTTATAATATAATGTATTTTCCCTCCTGGAATGCATGTAATTTCACATTGCAATGGTTCTGTGCCTTTTGCTAATAAACTACTTGACTGTACACACTAAAAAAAAAAAAAATTGTTTAAATTACTCACTATTATAACTGTTAAATCAGTATATTGTCTCATTAAAAATAAAGTTTCTTATATAATTGTTTTATACAGAAAATATGAAATAAACAATACTTAGATGTCTTATTGTTGCACATATGAATACAAGATTTGAGGTATTTTGAACAAAGAACAGAATTAGAGCTTTTCTCATTAATCTTTCTTATTGGATTAAATTGTTTACCAAATAACTCACATAAATATATGCAGATGTTTATGTATATATACACACACATGGGTGCCAAGAAGAAGGCTGGTACTTAGAATTTACCCTCAGCTTTTATAGAAGGAGGAAAAGTCCTAAAACCTGAATATTTGTCTTAAAAAATAAGGCATATAAGACATATTGTTTCTAATCCCAAATATTATTTTCAATATAAAGTAATACATTTGAAATACCTTCATTAAAAAATGTAAAACAATTTTAAGCTTAAACTTTGCAGATTGGATATAGTAAGAGCTGAGGACGAGGTGGCACCAGTGGCTCACAGGAGTAGGGCACTGGCCCTATATGCCAGAGGTGGAGGGTTCAAACCTGGCCCTGCCAAAAACTGCAGAAAGAAAAAAAAAAGCTGAGGAAATGTAGTACAAGGTACATTACAAATGTAGACTGTAGAAAACCATTTTCATAAGCAGAGTATCATTATTCTTTGAGATACTTAAGGTCAATGTCACTGATAGCTTTCTCTGGGTATGAGAAGTTGAATCCACATCTTGAAGAGAGGGATTGCATATGAAATCCCATATAGCTCTGAAACTCCATTACAGTTAACATAAATTTATCACTAATAACAAGCAGCTTTCCCATTTACATATATGACATACATATGTATCTTAACTACATACAAGAGTATTTTATATGCTCTCATGTACATATGTGCCACCCACACACACACACACACACACATATATATGAAAGGCACAACATAGTTAAGATTGCTCTTCTGATGTTTGCCTGAAGAATTTTTTGGCTCATATATAATATGATTTGGCATGTTTTAGATTTTTAATTATTATCTAATTTTATGCTTCTACAGTAATATGCTTTACTTTTTTTGTCTGTTTTGGAGAGCATGCTGGAAACCAGGAAGGTCATCCTCAGTAAGAATTACCCTCTTTTATTTTTAACAGACACCTTGATCTTGTACAAACACTATTTGGACACTTGCTTTATCCATTCTCAAATACAGTAAATCATTGACCCTTAAATGTCACCAAGAAAAAATATTAGAAATTAGCAAATGTGACTTTCAATTAGAATCACTGCCAATACTGACTTATCAGTGGAACAAAATAATGTCAGATGTTCTTCCAAGAAGATAAACTTGAGTGATCAACTTAACCTTCAGGATCCACAATGGTTCCCTCTTATTCTCCCAGTTAAATGGATACAAAAACTGTATCACGTTCGCACCTTGTAAAAGAAAGGTAGACTCTAGAGTAAGTCAGAGGATTGATGATCAAATAATATTCTGAGGTCTCTTTGACTAGTGGGAGATACAGACAAGAAAATAGGCAATTATTATTACAATGTCATGCAATATGTCTTCTAAAATATCTCAAACATATATAACTTAGAGAAAATAACATAAGCAACCCATCATTTAACATGCATAAACATTTGCTTAGCAGACTGAGGAGACGTGGCAAGGCAGAACTGAGCATTTCCCAAAAGCTAGTGGCTGAGTTATGTACGGGGATACAGCAAGGAATTGGAAAAAGAAAACCCAGTCTTCATGTACACAAAGATCAGTATGCTTAAAATTTGACCCACTCTCACTGTTTCCGCTGTTGTCTCTCAAGCAAAGCCTTGTCTTTTGTTGATATGGATAACTTCTCCTAGGCTGTTCTTCTAGCCCCAGGGTTTTTTGTTTATTGGTTTGTTTTTCATTTTAATTTCAATATATTAAGGGAGTGCAAATGTTTTGGCTACGGATCGCTGTTGTCAGGAGTAAGTCCTAGTATGCTCATCATCCAAATAGTGCTCAGAGCACCCACTATTCCGTTCATTAACTCCGCCCTCCCCCCACCCCCCATTGCTCCCCCTGAGTTTTACGTCTCTCTGCATTCAGATGCTCATCAGTCAGTTCTAATGTAATAGGGAGTACATGTCTTTGTTTTTTCATTCTTGTGATACTTCACTTAGGAGAATGGACTCTGGCTCCATACAGATGGTTCCAAAATGTAATCTTCCTAAATTGTATTTTTCCTCACCCTACAGCCCTCATGAAGTCTGGGTTTTCTCTCTCCTGTCTCTTCTCTGCTGTATCCCCACTACATAACACTGCAGGTAGCTCTTAGGGCAGGATTCCAGGTAATGAAAAAAGCACAAATGGCTGTCACATTATCCCTGATTTTTGAAGAATTAACCTTCATTTTTTTTTTTTTTTTTGTCTACCGAATCCCTTCTGTGGTACACATTCTAAAGAAACTATGCCTTTAGCTAGGAAGGAACAAATAAGGTGTTCTTTTGAGAACAGCACCTGGCGTTAAACAAAAGGAGAAAGATTCCCTGAGTGCTTAGTAAATGCACTGGTTAAAATGTTTTATTTCATAAATGCAGCAGAAAGCGTTTATAGAAATTGTGGATCAATGTCTTCCTTAGAGGTAGAAGATAAGACAGAAGCTTGTAAGTAAGTACAGGACAAACACTTTATATTTCAAATTTCTCGGGGCTGAATTTGTCAAGTAAAACAAGAGCGCACGGACTACCCCTGTTAACATTCTTTTCAACTCAACCACAAAATTGTGCTCCTTGCATCTGTCTATGGCTATATAGAGTTTTGGAATTTGTGGGTTTGCACTGATCTTTCAGGCCATCATTTACCTGAGGGGCAAAGAGAAGAGCTGAATAAATTGACACAAGGCAATTAATTTCTGGAGGAAGGAGTGAACATCTGCTTGTTCGCAAAGATTCTTCTGGCATTTAACAAGTGGCAGAGCCTGGCCTAAACAGCTATGGGAGAGACAGAGACACTAATTCATCCGACTCCAGCTGCCACTTCACTGCCAGAAAAAATGAGCGGGTTTAAAATTCGACCTGTCACTTGTGTCACTGCAGGAAGAACTCAGTGGATTAGTAGGAACACCTAAGTTGCTTGATTCAAGTGAAAACAAAACACGATAAAAACAAAATGCCAATCTCTTCTCTACCTCTGTGAAATCAATTCTTTTAGGTTGAACACGTAAGTGAGACCATGTGGTATTTTTCTTGTGTTTTTAACGGAAATACAGAGCGGATGTTAAGTGCTCTCACTGCAAAAATGATTACTAAGTCAAGGAATGCATCTATTAATAAGCTAGATTTAATTGTTGAGGCTCAGAAACCGATGACCCCTCCAAAAAATGGATTTTTGAAAAGATGGAGTAAAGAAGCCTCAAGGTCCCTCTGACCACATTCTCCCATGACCAATGTCTTCCAAAGAATAAGCTTCTCTGAGATTCCCTTGTATGCCTAAAATTCAGATCTACCAAAGAAGAAGAAAATTTCCTCTGGTCCCTTCCGCGAATTTTCATTAACCAAAAGGAAGACTAAAAGCTATCAGAAAACCAGACAAACTTTTGTCAAAAACTATTGTCCTTTCTATACACCCAACAGACTTTGCCCCAGAGCATATATGTTCTTTAATTCCAGTTAATTCTGCCTAGTAATCACTCATTGTCACATAACAGAATTCCTTTTCTCCCCTTCTCATCCCATAATCTGTTTTACCAGGATGTAAGCCCGATTCTTACTATAAGCTCAAGATGGTATATAAGCTTCTGCATCACACTGGGGGGGTGGATCTTCATTCTGAAGTCTCTAGTTTATGTTCGTGTATATTAAATAAATGTACATGCCCTGACTGTTACTAATATGTCTGTGTCATGCCAACCATTTTCAGTAAATCTGCTGGCCTCTACAAACCCATTCTACAAAGTATACATACTTCAAAAGTTTATTATTTATGCAGCAAATACATAAAATGCTGTCTGTAACTATTTAAACTATATATATTACATATATATAATTTATTTATATATATGTAATACACATATATATATATATATTTTTTTTTCACTCTTTCACCCTTATTAGAATGCCTTGGCTTCCCAGCTCACGGAAACCTCAAACTCATGTGCTTAAGTGATTCTCTTGCCTCAGCCTCCCAAGTAACTGGGACTAGAGCACCCACCACAACCCCTGGCTATTTTTCCTAGAGATGAGGTATCACTCTGGCTCACACTGGTCTCGAACCTGTGGGAGCCTAAGCAATCCACCTACTTGGGCCTTCTAAGTGCTGAGATTACAGGCGAGAGTCACTGCAGTAGTTAAGTGGCCATAAACTACTTTTCATTTCAGGTTATGTATATTGAGTCCACTACATACCTTCTTTAATCCCCTTTTATCTCCCTTCTTTCTCCCTCTCTCTCTCAATCTTTGTTTTTCTCTCTCATTCTCTCTCTCCTTTCTTCTCTCATAGTAATTCCCATTTCTTCCTTCTAAAAGTATAGTCTCCTTCATTCAAATCTCCTAGATGTTTAAAAACTAAATAGATGAACAGTTAAAATTATTTCTAAAAGAAAATAGATTTTCAGCAACAGTTTCAGTTTTTGTGAACTCTCCAGTTAGTCAAGGGCATGAATTCTAACGTATGGCCCTCTTGACATCAATTGATTGCTCAGAAGAAAATTTTACTGTGTTCTAGATCTCATTTACCATTAGATAACAGATGAAATGGAAAAAAGACATTTTTTCTAAATAAATGAGGAATTGTATATGTAATACACATACATGTATATATTTTCTTGGTAAATAAGAATTTTTATGTAATATACACATATGAAACATCAAAGTATATTCTTGAAAAATCAGTTATTTAATTTGACACTTTTATTATGATTCTATTGATTTATTTAATGAATAGTTCATGATTTTCTTTAATGGGATGAGTCATTGAGTACAACATTTAAATAATGATCAAATTCTTAAGAATGTAAAAAGTTAATTTATCCACTTCCACCTTGAACATCCTTTTGCAAATTTCTAGATTCTCTGCATAAAAATATTTTTAATTCAGAGATTTTATTATCTACTATATTTTAAGCTTTATACTAGCAGTAGCTATAGAGAGGATTAAAAAGTGTTACTGTTTTTCTGGAGTTGTGCAGGGATCAGAAATGCATAAAGGTGGACACATGAGTGTCCTTTATGTTAAGTGTCCCAGGACAAAGCAGGATATGCATATGGCTTGATAATAAGACGGTCATCTTACCAACAAGAATATCATGACCAGGCCAGCAGGGAATGTCTGTTTAGGATGAATACTTCCAGGCTACTATCTTTTATCCTTTCCTCTAATGGTGGAAAGAAGGGGAGTGAGTTCTCTGGGATCCTTTTTATAAAGATATTAATTCCATTTATGAGAAGTGTACACTCAATGACCTAACTACCTCCCAAAGGCCCTATCTACTAATACCATCACAATGGAGGTTAAAATGTCAACACATGTGTGTTGGAAGGACACAAACATTCAATCCTTTTGGAAACAAAAACATAATGAGATCACATCAGTTAAGAAGTAGTCATTTGAACAATTCCCTTTTCCTATCATTCAGGACTTCAGCAAGCGACTATGGAACTTTCTGCTTTTGAAGAATCCCTCTCAATGCAAAATGGCTCCCAATAAACAATTCTTTATAAGATAATAAGCATTGAGAACTTCAGGGAAGCATAAAATATAGCCCAAATTATAAAATGAAAGACAAATTCTGTTGAAGGGCTGCAGAGGACAGATGAAAGGTGAGTACATTTTTACATGAACTATGAGAGAGATAAATGAATGAATGTGGTCTCCTATTGATGTATGTTGAGTACTAGCAAAATTTATAGGAACCCACAGTTTTCAATTGGTCATCAATAAATGTAGTATTAGATTAAATGAATATAGGAATTAGACTATTTGTTATTTCATTGAAATCTCAATTTAATTCCCAACTAGAATTTCTGTTGGTTTTGATAAGTCAATTCATAGTTATCTGGTTCAAATAGCCATAAACTTTTCATATATAAATAAATAAAGGATTCATAGGTAGATAGGCAGATAGACATATAGTTGATTGATAGGTGAGATAGATATGATGTGACCTAGTTAATATTAAAAAAAAAAATCAAACTGGGAGGTGCCTGTGGCTCAAAGGAGTGTACTGTAGGTGGCAGGTTCAAACCCAGCCCCAGCTAAAAACTGCAAAAAAAAAAAAATTAAACTGATATTCACACAACAGTAGAAAGAATACAAAACAAATACAATGTAGTATATCTAAATATAGCTGATATAGGTAGACATGAAATATTAGGAGAATCTCAAGGTATGCAGATGTTATTTTGAGAAAAATGAATTTATTTCATGTTATTTCTGAATATCTTTATTTCTCATGATAATTTTAAATGCTATGGAATGCCTTTAAAGCAAAATTGTTAATAATGTTTAAATTTGCCTTCTTTTTCTCTGAACAATTTTTGTTGAAAAGTCCTGATGATTAGAGTTTTTTGCTTTTCTTTCATTTTTGCGCTCCAATCCATGATCAGCATTTGGCCTCAATTTGCTCACATTTTATATGCTGTTTTGTTTTCTCTTAGAAATTAGCTTACTTAATAACCCAAAACACCCCCAAAACAGAGTGTTGTCACAGAGCACTGCATAGGAAAGACACTGTCAATCAAATACTATACGTGTGTGTGGTAGAATCCTCGGATATATTTCTCAGTGGCTAGAAGTCAAAGTCTCCTATCCACCTGTCTATGGTGGTTCTATGGAAATTTTATTTTCCAAACTATTGAAAACTTAAAACTCTTCTACTACAACATTCACTTTTGACAGACCATCTTGAGCCTCTGAGATATAGACCCTTATCAAAATTGATCTTTTAAAGTTTTAATTTTTGTGACATTCTCCTTGTAAAACAGGTAGGAAGATAGATGACAAGAAGCTATTTATGCACAGGAATTGGTTTTTTAATGATTGACATCTAAAATGCAAAGAAATAATGGTTCATTTTCTCCCAATATGGTAAATCAAGTCTGTCAACCTAAATTGTCGGAAGCCCACTATTCTTTCATCTTTCTGAAATAAGAGCCTGGTTTCCATTATTCAGAGTATAATGCTTGAAGCCTGGCTCACTGAACCTATTTATCATGATTTTTGATATAATCTGGAACGAATCCATTATGTGATGTCCTCCTTTCACTGTCTAACAATTAGCAAATTATACAGTGGAAACAAAGGCTCAGAATTAGAACATTTCCTTGTATTTTTATCATTTGTCATTTAGCTTTCTGGAACTGATTGGTCAAAATCTTTTTTCTGAACTTTAGCGGAGTGTTCTTAGCTTGAATAATGGCACTAGTAGCTAACAGTGGAATTACACAAATAACAAAAATGATTAGTGTAATTCAAATTACAAGGAGGAAAGTAGAATAACTGGTTGCTTTGTCTTGTTTATGATAGGTTCTGAAAATTATTTGAAAAGTCATTTTTTTTCCTTTGGTATTTCCTACACAATACTAAAACAAGTAATTTAAATCAATCACACAGTGGTAAAACCATCATAATGTTATTTGCCAATATAGCACATATACTGCCTGGCACTTTTAAGACATAAGATTTAATTATAGTCAAACTAAGTATGGTTTATAATCCACATGTTAGAAAATATAAAGGCTAGGACATTTCTGTAGTGAAGATTTATACTTAAACAATTCAGTCCTCATGTTTCTGCTTTATAATGTAAGTGACTGAACTCTAACTGCTCTCCGTTAGAGAGCTAGACCATAAAAGGAATAAAATTACAACAAAAAGCTTTGGAAGTTGAATAACATTTCAGCTTTTCACTTGCCACATGCAATTTGGCAATGTTCATTTGGTATTTAAGCAGTACCCAAATGCAAACATTGTAGTAAAGAGTGTCACTTCAAACAATAAATAAGGCCAAGGACCAGTTTTATAAAATGAAATATTATTGAAGGAACCAGAAACCTGTTTCTGATTACCATCTGTTTGTCTAAACAGCAATACTCAAGGCAGAAATAATACAGAGAACCAAGAAATGTATAGAGTCCCAGATGTCCTCAGTTTTAGGCAAGGTCATCTAATATTCTCTGATTGCTTTTCCTTATAAAGGTTTGTTCATTTCTCTTGCCAGTGTAGTAAGGGTTACAGAAATTCCCTTACCAAGAGAAGCAGCAGTGTTCCCACTATGTCCAACAATATTTAATTAAGCACCAGATGTGAAAATATCTTCATAAGCACCAATTCATTCTGCTATAAAGTGCATGTCATCCCTCTACAACCATTGCTACTCGAAGTGTGGTCTGAGGACCAGCGAGAATCTACATCAATTGCATTAAGAAAAGATCCCCAGTGTCTAGTGCATGCATTAAAGTTTGAGAAGCATTGCTTTTCTATAATAGCGCCTCTCAAGCCTTATCTAGATCTATTTTAACTTCGCCCATTATGAAGAAATTACTCTCTAGGGAAGTTTTTTCAGTGTTGAACAGCTCCCACAGTAACGGAGTTTTTCTTACATTAATTAAGGGGAGGACCTGAGCCTCTGTTACTTCCACCTAAACACCCAAGACTCTTCCCTATAAAGTTACTCATAATAAATTCTATCCCTTTCTCTTTCAGCAAAGTCTTTAAGATAATTGCAGATAAACCCTGTGAGTCCTTTCACTCTTCTCACCTCTATTTAATACAACATTCCTCAAATGCCATAATATTTAATCTCCCTAAACACATCATATACTCTAGTCTAAAATGTACCATATTTATTCCCACCAAACTATAAGTTCTAAAATTGAATACAGTGGGCTAGCTATAGGCTAACCATTGCAGAATTTATAAGGATAATGTCCTCACTCTCTATATTCCACCTCTATGAATTCAGCCTAACAATTCAAATGATGGCTTTGCATTTTTTTAATTTATCATTTCTTCCAGTACAATTACTTTAATATATTGCATTATACCACCTGCCCTCATACCTATGAGACTAAGATCCTGACATATCAATCTTATTCAAGAGTTGTTAAAATGCATGAGTTGAAATATTCTACTCAGGGGATTTATGGTTTAAAATGTGTTTTCCTCGCTAACATAAATAAACGCCTTATTAAAGTACACATGATTAGAAAATAAGTGCTTTGATTTCTAAACAACTATCTGGTTTTAATAAAGACCTCTCTGAAGAACTGATGTGGTGAGCAGAATGGCCTCCCTAAATGCTCATGGCCTAATCTCCAAAACCTCTGAATGTTTCACCAAATGACAAAAGAGATTTTGGAGATGTAATTAAGAGTATTGATTTATAAAAGGGATATTATTCTGAGTATCTGGGCAGACCCATTCTACCCATATGAGCATCTATGAATAGAGACCTTTCTCTGTAATTTTCGTGGAGGTTGGAGGTTGAAGAGATGTGGTGGAAGAATTCAAAGAGATCCAGTGTGGGAGAAGCGCGTGGAGTGTAACATTGCCAGCTGGAAAATGAAGGGGGAAAAATGTGAAAAGGAATGCAGGCAGCCAAAGAGTTGATAGATTCTTCTACAAAAGCAAGAAGGGATGCTGAGATCTCTGCGTGGAGCTGAAGTCTACAAACAACTTAGAAGGAAGGGCACATGGCTAAGCCACGCCAGCTGTGCCCGGCTCTACCCAGATGTCTGACCTGCAAAAGTGTGAGACAAGTGGATATATAGATGGTGTTTTAAGATGGTGTTTTACTAAGATTGAGACATCAAATAACAAAAACAACTGGGGTTTAGGAACTGTGTTCTCTCCTATGTAAACAAAATATTACTAATTTTTCATAATGTTCTTTCTTTTTCAGACTCAGGCTAAAAATCCTTCATAACAAGAAATACCTGGAAGCCATTAGGAATGTTTCTAAGATAGTACTTCAGATGAAACTACTTCAAGTTTTGAAGTTTTTGAGTGAGTACATTGGCTACAAGCAGGATTCCTAGTTTTTTTTTTTTTTTAACATTTTCTTTTCTTTTTTTTTTAATTAAATGATAGCTGTGTACATTAAAGCAAACATGAGGTACAGTGTAATGTTTTCATACACAATTTGAAATATTTTCATCAAACTGGTTAACATAGACTTTATGTCATTTACTTAGTTATTGTGTTAAGACATTTATACTCTAGTTTTAGAAAGATTCAATTGTTTCTTTCAATTTGATTGCCATAGAAAGAAATAGGGAGTAGGGAAGGGGGAAATAAAGAGAGGAAAAAAATATTTGAAAATATGTGAATGAAAGGCCATTACTGAGGCTTACTTACTTGCTTTGAGAGTTTAATTTTTCTTATCTATGAAAAGGGTAGTAAGATCTAGTAGTTTAGAATATGAAAGGCTTGTTTTATTTTTGTTTTTTTTTAAAGAAAACTTTAGGTGAACATCTGTCTTCAAAGAAGGAAAGCTAATCTTCTCAGTGTGCAGGGTGGATTAGTACTCTAGCCTCAGCTGCTGGTGGAGCCTCCACTAACTCGGCCTCCAAACACCAACCGAAACCTTTATGAGAAAGAAAGCCCTCCTTTTACAAATTATAAATTTATTTTTTTTAACTAACACTAAAATTACAAAGCATGTTGTTTGCAAGCTACTGGGAAATAAGTCACTTTACTCATCTTTCATCTCCAATATTCTAATGTTTTTGAAAAAATAGACATATGAAGAAAAATGATGTAAACGAAACCTCTCCAGCAACGTGTTCCATTTACAACCAGAGGTGGCGCTGTCTAATCATTATAAGTGTGTAGTTATAGATGCACATATTTAGTGTGTCATTGACTAATGTTAATAGAAATATTCTCTGTTTTCATTAGACATGTGGTATTACTTGTCCACTGAAGTTTTTTCAATGGCAATGTGAGAGGTCAGTGATTCGTTCTTCATGGTGCATTCCTTATCTATTGAACTTTCTTCATGCCTACAACATATGAGAAATAGTTAATAAATCTGTCCTTCAAAATTCAATGACTTTTCTCTCTAAAATCAAGATAGTAATATAAACTATCAGCACAAATTATTAATATTAAAACTATACTATAAGAGATTCAAGATAATGCTAGTCTAATTAGTAATTTCAAGTATTATGACGGGCAAACCATCTTGGTTCTGTTAGTGACTAAAGATTGCATTGACACCACACATGCTTTACTTCTGTTATAGTATCTTCATATTTTGAAATATAAATGATTTTTTGACATTGAAAATTTTCAAAATATAGAAGACTCATTAAATATTTAAACCTTTGACACACTGAGATGAATTAACTCTCTTGACTATCTTAATCATAGTGCCTGATGTCCACAACACAATGAACTTTTAATGTTATTAGGCTACTCCCTAGCTTGTTGATACATTTCTTCACCATAAAATGCTTGTTTCCAAAGAACTGTAAAATATGTACTTGTTATTTTAACTGTAGAATTAAATAAATTACTATGTAAATAAATAAAGTTAGTGTTTATATGAATTCATGGAAAGATTTAAAAAGAAAATTAGTATTAATTTATATTATAAAATATAATTAAATTATATATAATATAATTATTTGGATATAATTATATTGAATTCAATATTAAATTTAATTAGCATACATATCAGAGCTCTGTATCTCTTTCTAGAAGGACCACACAAGGATACATTCTGATACCTTTAAATGAAGTAAGAATTTAAAGCCACTTAAACAATCTGTAGGCAAAATATTTCTTCTAAAAATAGAAGTTTTTGGGGGGCGGAGCCAAGATGGTGGACTGCAGCCAGCTTTTTACAGAAGCTCCTGTCCAGAAGGAGGCTGAAAGGACAGAAGTTTAGCTAATTAGTTGATGGTTTGGAGCAGAGCCAAGAGAGAAGATTGAGGAGCACACTTCAACCTTCCTGAGGTGAGCTGTGACCCCAAAAATAGAACCAAAAGGTACAGAATCCACCACCAAGCAGATGGGAGTCCCCTCCCACACAACAAGGGCTCGCATTTTACTCCATGCAAACAAGCGAGCAGAGTTCAAACTTCCTCCCACTCTATCCCACGGGAGAGACCCCCTAAAAACTGGACCTCCTACTCCTGCTGGCATGCCACAGCACCCTCCGGCCAGGCATAAAACTGGAAAACTGTATAAATCTGTATATATTCCCCACCTGCAACATTGAACTCTGAGGAGTCCCCACCCACCCACACCGAGATCTGGAGGTTTATTACCTACGGAGTTCTGATTCTTGGGCATCTCCTTGAGGGAAGTGGAGGGGGAAAGGGCTGGTGCTGTTCTGTGCTGACTGTGGTGTGGGCGTGAGGAGAGGAGAGTCAGCTCAGGGGACACTGGGTCAGCAATGGCGGAGTCCTGAGTGGCAGGCTGACGCCATTGACCCATCCCAGCCCCATCCCTTTGG